>BQNB010044893.1:0-44614 GCA_026074375.1 Tanacetum coccineum
TTGCCTTATTACCTTTTATCGTGACTAAATCATTAAAATTGCCTGAGGTTTCTCTTTTCTGGAGGTTTCACCTTTCTTTTTCGGCTGTTCTTTTCCGCTGCTTTGCTTCAGCTCCCGGATTATGTGCGACAGTTTCCCAACTTTGAGCATATCTTCAATTTATTTCCTTAGATGGTTGCATTCATCTGTATTATGCCCCACTTCTCCGTGAAACTCGCAAAACTTGTTTGCATTTTGCTTTTCAACCGGGGTTGTCATCGGAGGTGGGGTTTTGAATTTTCCTTTTTCTAAGGCCAGAATCTCCTTCGGGGTTTTTGTGAGAAGAGTGAATCTGTCCGGCCTTTTCTCTTGCTTATGTTGGCTGCGGAAGCCTCCCCCTTTTTTGAAATTCTGCCTATGACCCCCTTCCGGGTGTCTCCATGCCGGAGGGATTTTTTTCCTTTCTTGGTTTGAGGCCGCCTCTTGCCCTTGAAGAAAAGATGTGGCCACCTGCATCATTTCGTCCACTGTTTTTGGAATTTTCTCATGAAATCTTTTGATAAGTTCAGGATTTGTGATTCCGTGCACGAATCCGGAGATTCTCATGCATTCCGGTGCTCCTTTAACATTTCCACTTTCCGACTTATACCTTTGTATGAAGTCTTCTGTGGACTCTCCGTCTCTCTGTTTTATGTTATGGAGCACTATTGGGTCTCTGATGCACTTCTTCTGTTGGAGGTAGTTTTTCAGGAATGCTTCTCTTAGATCGTTGTAACTGTCTATTGATTCTGGGGGAAGATCGTCAAACCACACCCGAGCGTTTCCGGTGAGTGTGGAATTAAACATGTGACACCATGTTGGCATGGCCCACCTCTCCGTTTTTGCTGCTGCCTGGAAGATTTTCAAGTGATCTTCAGGATCTTCGCTTCCGTTGTATGTTTTTACATGACTTGGCATTCGCGTTTTTGGGAAGTCGAAGTGGCGGATTCGAGACGTGAACGGATCAGTCTCGGCACATACCCAAGGTTGGGAGAGATCATCATCTTCGACACTGGACTTTCTTCTTCGTGACTTAGACTTCTAGTGTCCTCCTTCGCTATCTTCGCTTTCAGAGTGATTTTCCGTATACCTTGAGCTTTCCTGACGGCTATCGGAGTGCACGGATGTGCTCCATCCTCTGCTTCCGAGTCTTTTGAACACGGTGCTTTCTCTTCTTGCCTTGCTCTTGAATTCGTGCCGTGGCGATCTTGACCTTTCACGCCTCAACCTAGTGAAGACGCTAGGATTGTAACGCGGGCTGCGAGAGCGTCTCTGTCTTCTTGGCGATATTGTCCTGGATTCAGAATACGCTGATTCCTGCGCCCTAGTGCTCTTCTTCTGGGCATCGCCAAAGTCAAGCATCGCTTTTACTTCCTCCAGCTTTCCTTTCTTTTTCTGCTCATACTCATACTTATCTGCCATGATTGGTAGTAGTTTCTCATAGTGCTTTTCGCCTCTTGATGCACTTTTTCTGTTGGAGGTAGTTTTTTTTAGGAATGCTTCTCTTAGATCATTGTAACTGTCTATTGATTCTGGGGGAAGATCGTCAAACCAAACCCGGGCGTTTTCGGTGAGTGTGGAATTAAACATGTGACACCATGTTGGCATGGCCCACCTCTCCGTTTTTGCTGCTGCCTAGAAGATTTTCAAATGATCTTCAGGATCTTCGCCATTGTATGTTTTCACTGACTTGTCATTCGTGTTTACGGAAGTCAAAGTGACGGATTCGAGACGTGAACGGATCAGTCTCGGCACATACCCAAGGTTGGGAGAGATCATCATCTCGACCACTAGACTATATCCTGTCGTATTTAGACCTTCCAATGCCCGCCTTCACTATCTTCACTTTCAGAGTAATTTTTCATATACCTTGAGCTTTCCTGACGGCTATCAGAATGCGCGGAGGTACTCCATCCTCTGCTTCCGAGTCTTTAGAGCACGGTGCTTTCCCTTCTCTCCTTATTCTTGTATTCATGCTGTGGCGATCTTGATCTTTCGCGCCTCAACCTAGTGAAGACGCTAGGATTGTGACGCGGGCTGCGAGAGCGTCTCTGTCTTCTTGGCGATATTGTCTTGACTTATCGGAATACGCTAATTCCTGGTGCCTTAGTAGTGCACTTCTTCCGAGCATCGAGCGCAAAGTTATGCCTCGCTTTTACTCCTCCAGCTTTTCTTTCTTCTCCTCTCATTACTCAATTCTTATCTGCCATGATTGTAGCTAGTTTCTCCATAGTGCTTTTCCAAGAACTCTTAACGCTTCGGATCTACAGCGTATTGTAGTTCTCACACGGAGATCCTGGAGATTTGTTTATTCTATCCTGTCGTAATTTCCGCACATCAGACTTAGGATAACTAGGGGTAGGTTGTTCGTGATTGCTCATAGTGAGTATTTTCAAGAAACGCAGTTATATCGTCGTCCCAGCGGATGGCGCCACTTGTAGTACTACAAAGCTGTGTAGTAAGGGTGAATAGTAGGTCGAGATATTTAAGTGGGTTTGGGGCCTGTGAATGGGTCTGTGATGTAGATTCTTGTACTAATCCCAAGTAATGAAGAATAATCTGAAAAAATGAGAGTACACCGTTAGCCTACTAGGGCTGGCCCCGCTATTAAGCATCCTGGCCGAGAGTAAGTACACATGTTTGTCAGAGAATGTCAGAGTGTATGTGTGTATTAATGATTAGACAGAATGTACCTTTTTGGGGTGTGAAATGACCCCTATTTATAGGCAAGCCCAATACTAGGATTTCCTAGTATTTCGCTTGTAACTGTTGGTGGCCGGAGTGGGTCCCTTGTCGGGCAAGGGTCTACGTGTAATCGTGTTTGCGGACGCGAGTGTTCTTCCGCAGATCAGTGTTTGTCGCGAAGTGCAACAGGTGCGGCTTTAAAAGATACTCAGAGCTCTTATATGAAATATCCGAGCATACCCTTGTCCATGCTTAGCAGTCCGGCTATTTTTGAATTGAGCCTGGGGCCCATAGCGATATATTATGAACTAAGCCCAGTAAGCTTGGTGCTCATACTATACGTCATCAATAAACATATCAAGTTGAAAGCTAGTAGTAATTATGTATATTTTTTATAGGTTTTTGTTCTTTGATAAGATTGCAATTATCTAATCTTAACAATGTAAATTATTTTTGATTTAATTTATAATGTTTATCTTTGATATATTATAGGGTTAATGACATCTAATAGCAACGAACTTTCTCAAATGTCTCATTATAAACTCTATAAAATACTACAATACCCATCAAACTTTTAAATTTTTGTTCAATATCATACGTTTGCTTACGTGTCGTGACCGGCAACCGGCTACACTGGTTAACCTAAATGTGTGGATTTATTTTCTTTTATTTTAAGTTAATTACGTGAAGTTAGGTGTTTCAAAATACCTATCAAACTTTGTGAAATGTTTCATAATACCCATCAAACTTTCTCAGATGTTCACTTATCGGACATGAACCCAATCTGACGTGGATCATAACGGTACAAATTTATGACGTAGTCTACATTTGTGAGCTGACTTGGATTTTGGAGGTAAAAAACGAGTTTTGTTGATATCAACCCAAAAGAAACAAAGTATGATGGGTATTGTTGTATTTTATAAAGTTCATATCCGATAATGGGACATTTGAGAAAGTTCATTTCTATTGAATGTCATTAACCCTATATTATATATCGATGAAGTCATAGAATAGTAACAAACTTTCTTTATTGTCTCGTTTTGAACGAACTTTTATAAGTGTTCAAATCCACATATTTTGATGACGTGCATACCTGAAAGTCTGACATGTGCCACCATTTATAACACGACATGTCATCAAAATATGAATATTGGAATACTTATGAAAGTTCGTTGCTATTACACATCTTTTTTATAGCTCTTGTACTAAAACGATACAATGAAGAAAGTTTGTTGCTATTTAATAACATAATCCCTATTATGTTTTGTGCGTGTTATGTTTTCTATAACGTGGGTGCTTGAAACCAAACTTATGTTGAATTCCACGTTGATTTCGTCTCAATTACTCATATGGCTCACACTTAATTAGCTCGTGTGGAGTATAGTATTTGCACATGAAAATTTGACGATAATACTTTTCACAGTACATGTCGGTAAACAGTATTTCACTAAAATATAAATCTTAGTCACATGATATCATGCGAATGTAAGAATATGTTCACTCATATCTTGTTAGTTGGTGTATATTGAAAAACTTATCGACTTTTATGTGGTTCAATGGGATAAATGGTGCATGTAAAAAACGTATGTACCATAAAGTTCGACAAATTTTAATTTATTTGAAGTCGAGCGATCACTATTACGTACAAACGAAAGCCGACAATGAGTCCTAATGCCTTAAAAACTCACCATTAGGGGTACTAACAACCTAATTATGATAAGCTAGATGTTTGGACCCTCAATTTTGAAATTCTCTGCCTATTTTTCTATTTTTCATTTGTTTGATGTGATTTTTAATGTTTATTTTTCTAAATAAGATATATGCTAAATAACTTGGACACAATCATAACAAATTAACGAACAATACACATGGATATCACAAAGTGATATAATAACCCACATATTAATTTACAATACTAACTTACCAATTAAACACACAAAACACAATAACACTGAAGGCAAAAACATATTAGAAAGCATGACACAGGTTGAAAACCGATCACGACCCATGACCTAACACATGAAACATGACCTAACGGAACAAAATATGACCAAGTGGTCTAGCGCTAACGCAATAGTTAGTACTAAGATGAACAATGCCTCGACACTTGCTTCGATGACTTGCTTCACTGACCCCTGATAGTCTGATTGTTAGGATTTATGAGGATCACAAAATGGAGTCCATCAATATATTTTTTATACAACTTAGCCCTAATAGCAATACTTTGTTTTTCTCAATGTGTTGTTATAAACCTATAAATTCACCAACATTATTGTTGACAGTTTAAACATGTTTTCTCAGGTCAATAAGGTGCAAGTCAAGGATACATTAGGTGGTCATCTTTTGAAGTCATATTATTATAAAGATTTACGTGCATTACATTTTGGGATATTGTTATGTGGTGAAATCTTTACATTATCAAGTTAAACAAGTTAAGTCTATGAGCTTTGTAACGAACCATTTATTAAATCTAATGTAGCAGTTTTCAAACGACCCTTATAATGGTCGTTCTCATATCTTGTGCTATTGATCTATGAAGTAATACCCCCGGAACATCATATTCCGCTGTGGCCTATTTTGGGGGTGTTACACATAAAACCACCATGATCGAAAATGACAAGCCCTCAGTTATTATGGATTTTAAGGCTATAATGAGTGATCTTGGTGAATTTGCAACTAGAATTTTTTTGTATTTGGGATGTCACATAAGGAACCTAGACCTTTATTAGTAAGCCTTTGTGGTTTATGAGTCTAACATAATATATATTACCCATTATCGATATTTGGTGGTAAACTAACATAGTTGATCGATTTAGATTATTTTCAATTGGATTTAGATTATTTTCAATTGGATTTAGTAATTTGGGTTATTAATGAACATTTCGACTAACTTTTTCAAAAAACATATACCTATGAAGTTTGTGGTTTAACCAGTTGTTTTGGATTTAAGTGTCTTTCAAGACAAATGTGTGACTTGTATTTATATATTTTTAGGTTGTCATTTTTTTTAAATCGACAAGTTTTATTGTTTGGCTAATTTGTCACGACTATATATAGTTGTGAGTTTTATCTCGACCTCTTTTCAATTTAAGGTCATGGACTTTAGTTTAAAATTGTTTTTAATACATATTAATTAAACTTGTAAATTATTATAATTAAATGCGACTATTAGATAGGTGGTATAGTTTGTGAAAAAATTGTCGTTTTAAAAAAAATTTAACTTTCGTTAAACACACCTATTTTTAAATGTGAGGTAGCATGATAATTTTGTATTTCAATACATTAAGGGTATGTTTGGTGAAATGAGCGGTGACAGTTAACGGTAGCAGTTAGCAGTAACAAACAGTTAGCAATAGTAGTTAGCAGTAGCAGTTTGTTTATTAATACGTGTTTGGTAAGGTAGTTGTAATTATGAAAGTAGCATTTAAATAAAACAAAAATGCTAAATGTTGAACGCTAAATGCTTAAAAAATGAGCATTTAGAAAAAGAGCATTTAAACAAAACAAAAATGCTAAATGCTTATTACCACACAAGCATTAATATCCAAATGCTAAATGTTATATGATATATGGTAAATGCTAAAAATGTTCTAAAATGCTTAAAGTTTTGAGGATGAAATAATAAAGTCCGGCCAACAACATAAAAGTATAAATAAAAAAAAATTGATGGACAACCGCACTTCACCTATCTTCTCCCTACCTTCAGCCATGAATTCTTGAACTGCCAACTGAGTCTCATTTTCATTTATCGTAAACCCAATCGCCCTTACCTTTCTCTCATATTAGCTACTCTCTCTGTGAAGCCTATTAAAGATATTTCATCTAAGTCAGAATCAAAGGTAAAACCATATAATGTTTATTATTTTTGATCTTATGTTGTGTATTATCATGTCCACTTTGGGAAAAAGCTAAGGAATTCAGCCCTGTTATGTATATTTCTATTGTTAAAACGAATCCAGCAATGCCCTTTTTGTGTTTTTTGAGATACTTAGATGCTATTGTATGTCATAAGTTAGTATCCAATCGGTGTACTTTTATTTCCGTTTAGTTAAATTCAGTTAATTATTGTTCTTAAATTTCATGATCAAGTAATTGTTAGACGTTTAGTTTTCCTTCGACATCGGTGTTGTTAGCCACAATTGTCTTTCCATTTGAGGCTTTCAATATATCTATTGGCCTCATACCAGTTCGTAGATGCAGCAACAACACCAAGATGAGAACTCATTTTTAATTCTACGCATCGCTCCGCAAGGCTTTAGAACTGACCCATGGTAGGTGATAGTTTTTGAGTGAGCACTAGCTTAGACGCCTTAGAATAATAAGTTAAGGGTGTTATCGGGTTTTTCGGGTCGGGTTGAGTCAGGTTTTGAGTTTTTAAAAAGTGACTCACAACCCGACCCGATAAGAAATCGGGTTATTGGGTGTTAAGTCGGGTCGGGTGATTCGGGTTGTTGGGTTATAAGATAAATCCAACTCTACGTATTACTAGCCTCTGGAACACCTTGGAGGCTGTCCAAATGTTGCAACCTAAAAAATCAACATCTCTAGTATACTGATAGAGAACCAAAAAGCAGGCAATTAATAGTCTTGTCAGTGCATATTTTTTGTTGTTATGAGAAGAGCAGAAGGCCTCGATCTCGTGTAGGCGCATGCTTTAGTAAATCAACTAGAAAATTGAAATTATAAAGGTCAGTTCAAGTAAAGTAGTTTCTATAATCATTGATGATTGAATATTGTTTGACTCTTTAACTCATTTGTAGACTTGAGTAGTTGAGTTAGTTCCTTCTTGCTGATATTCTAGTTGTCTTAACCGAGAGTGAAGAAAATTTATAGATAGTGATGATTCTGGAACCACGTGCATCTCTTTCTTATATCTTTTTGAACTTTTCTCATCACATCTACCTTGTTCCCATATCTAGTCAACAACTCATATCCACCATTATATGCTCTTCTTAGTTTAACTCTATTTTTCACTAAGTATATGTCAGAAAATTCAGATAGGGAACAACCATATCTCAAAAATATGTATTTAGTTTAACACCTTGTCAGAACATGTAGGTTTATGATTTTAAAAAAAAGTTGGATTGTTGGGTTGCACCAGGTTAATGTGTGCTATCTATATTTAACCTTTGGACTTTTCATATTTCAAAGGATCTAATGTATCAATATAATAGCAAGAATCTGATGTTAAAAACAAGGCAGTAGGCTTAGACAAATGCAGTTAGGAAAGGAAGTGCATAGGTTAAATAAGAGGAGAAAAATAAGCTTTACAAGTAGCTAATTATTTTGGTAAATTGTGGTGTAAACAAACCATATGTTTTGTTCGAGACATTGAGATATGGGGAATGATGGTAGAGACTGGATGTATTACCATAGAAGGTTGCCTGAGTTTGAAACTGGAGTTAATGAATTCCTTGATGCTTCCTTTGCTACGTCGGCAATTGGAGGTGGAATTTATTGCCCATGGGTGAACTCTTATTAAACACAAAAGGGTCACAAATGCAAAGGGGTGTGTTGACAAAGAATGCAACAAAGCCCAATTCTGCCACAACAAGCATCTCAAGTGGATCAAGGAGATAACTCATTGACGAAGACGACGAGGATGAGGATGACTTAAGATATCAAGGTACAAATATGATTTAGCAGCCACAAACATTAAAATTAAAGTAATATAGCAAGATAATAGGGCATTTGTAAACCTTTTTTTGTCGTATTTACTTTTCTATGATTACAGATCTGAATGAAAGAGATAGAGAGGAGGTAGGCTATGAAGATGATGAGAATGAAGACATAGAGGATGACCTAAGATTACAGGGTACCTGTATCTTTTTAGATTATTTTAATTAGTGTAATGCATCAAAATTTAAATACATGGTTTAAACGTTATAACAACCAATGTATATCATTAACTACCTTACTTTAGATGTTAATGAAGCTGATGGAGAATCCGTTGATGATGATGAGAATGAAAGCATAGAGGAATTTGAAAATAACAATAATGGCAGTGAGGATGAGTTTGAAAATGAGGATGTTGAACTTGAAATATTTCAAGTCCCTGAATCACAAAAGGGAACATGTTTAACTTAAATACCATATGTTTTTTTTCATTTGAATTAGTATAATTTATATTAGGGGAAAGTGAGTATAAGGTTGTAATGTATGTAAGGTTAAGTGTAGAACCCACTAAAACTACCTCGTTTCACTAGAAATATAAAATCCCTCCATAACCTAAAGCCAGCCAAAGTTATCCTTCCAAATATAGCAGACTGAGATTTCAGAAAACACAAAAATATCAGAACATACTGAGTCCTAATATATCTAGCATACCACCTATTAGCAGACCCATTATAAGATGAGTATGACCCATTATAGGATGAGGATGACCCGTTATAAGACGTAAACGACTTGTGTGCAAAGGAACCAACACTGTAACTGCAATGGAGCAAATTTTTAATTTTGTACAGGCTAATAATGCATGCAATATTAGAAGCAATACATACATATTGTTCTGCGGAAATTAGTGGGCAAATTATGAATGTTAAGACTGTCAAGTCCCTCATATGTATATAAGTAAATTCTAGCAAGCGTTAACTGTCAACAAAACCCATACCTATTTTCATTCAATAACTAGTGTTATTTGTCTAATTGGCGTGTTTACTGAAACTGAACTTTCTCTTTATGGGCTCAGAACCTTGTAAGAAGCGAAATTTTAGAAAGAAAAACTTAGCAAGATTATGTTAAAAAACCTTACCATGATGCATTATGTAGAAAACTATGCTTTCCTAAGGATTTTTTCCTTCGTCGAATCCAACTGATTATGTCCTGCCAAAATAAACAGCTATAAGTATATAAATTTATGCTGAAAAATGTGTGCAGTTACTACATAGAGAGATTAGCACCTCTATCATTTCATAAAGAGGCTTATAAATCCCTAGTTGATCAGGTTTTGCAACTCGATTACTTTGATATAGATCCTCCAGACCCTAGAAAATAACCTGAAGTGGACTGCCAAACATACTCCCTACACAACACAAGTACTTTGCCAAACATACCAAGAGCACAAAACACTTGAAATAATCCCAGCAACTCACTTACGATTTTTTTATAGAACATACACTAGGATAACTAAAGTAGCAGAACCGCTGTAGCAAACACTTGGTAAGAATGTGTTAGTTCTAACTTAAAATGTCTTTGGTATCAAAGTAAGATCTATATTATTAGTTTTTTTTGGCGTAATATCTGTTTATTTAGGGACTCATATCATGAATCTGATTATCTAACTATATGCATTCACGTCAACATAAAATACTTGTTAAATATTCCTACTATAAACAAGACTCGAAACTTGGTCGTAAAATCACTGAAAATCACACATGCCCAACTTTTTAAAAGTATGTGTCCTGTTACAACAAACAAACTGTCATGTCCTCTTGATTGTTTGGAAAACCTGCTTGTTTGATACTTTTGACTTGTATCCCGCTCGTTTCAGCATAATTTTTATTTTTTTTGTTTTGTTTATGAAATGATTGTAGCCTAACACATTTATTTTCAACCATGTTGACCCATGACCGGTTCGACCCATTCTTTAAGCATAACCCATTTGACCCATGACCTGACATGACTCAATATGACCCGAATGTTTGCCACCTCTAAAATATGCTTTATGTAACTGTATTTAGGAAAAATATTATATATAATCCCAAAATCCACAATTTGTACTCTTCTTGATATTACAATATATTGAAATTTTACTTGTATTGTTGCAATGTGATCTAGTGATCTATTTTTTGGCCAATAGTGTTATCTTAAATGTTATTGGAATGTACTTTATTGTAGAGATTTGTTCATCTTATATTTAGATACATATCACGAGTGTAAACTAACAGTATTTTCTATCGTTTTCATTTTGATCAGGCAACGTCGTTTTATAGTACTTCAAGCTGTATGTGGAGATTTGAAAAGATGAACTCAAGATGTTTAGGGTTACAGTTTGATTGCTTTTCTTTTGTTCACTAGAACTTTTATGTTGGTTATCTTACATTGGACGATTTTGTCAAAGTACAATACGATGTTATCTATGGTATTTTAGTATTCCTGTGGTTGAACAAATGTTAATTATTAATGTATTATTAGACCTTTTCGAAGAATCTGTATGATATAAATATCCCATATATTTAGCAGTGTATTGTGTGAAACAATATTGTTACCAATCATTTATAAAAGTGCCGCCTTATATGAAGGAAAACAACTAGAAGTGTTGCATTTCACAAAATAAAGTGTTGCAAAATTAGTTGTAATAGTGAGAAAGTGTTGCACTTCAATCTAAAAGTGTTGTGGTTGTGCAAAAAAATGTTGCGTTTCATTTGAAAAAGTGTTACACTTAAGTAAAATAAATGTTGCATTTTAGTGTATAAAGTGTTGCACTTTGGTACACAGAGTGTTGCATTTTAGTGTAATGAGTGTTGCAATTCAGAGTGAAAGTGTTACAATTCATAGTGAAAGTGTTGCAATTGAGTCTAAAAAGTGTTGTGTTTGAGTGTAAAAAGTGTTGCAATTTCAAGTATCACATTTGGTAAACATAGGCAACACATTAAAAAAATGTTGCACATTCCAATTAAAAGTGTCGCTTATACCTAAGGCAACATTATATAATGTAGCACTTGATAAAGTGTCACATTATGCATAATGCAACATTTTAAACTCATAATACAACACTTTATGAGTGTCATTTTAACTCCATTTTATAGTAGTGTTTGCACAACTTTGTGCTGGTTGACCCAAAAAGGATATCATCAACATAGATTTGAACCAAAATAACATCAGTTTGGTTTTGTAGACAAACAATGTGTTGTCTATCTTTCCTCTCACAAATTTGTGTTCATTGAGGAAGGTTGAGAGGGTTTCATACCATGCTCTTGGAGCTTGCTTAAGTCCGTAAAGGGCTTTTTCCAGTTTGCAAACATGGTTTGGGAACTCACTGCTCTCAAAACCTAGAGGTTGTTGAACATAAACTTCCTCTTTTAGTTTTCCATTTAGGAATGCACTTTTGACATCCATTTGACAAACTATAAAGTTCATATAAGTGGCAAAGGCAACAAAGATCCTAATTGTTTCAAGTCTTGCAACTGGAGCAAATGTTTTATCATAATATGTGCCTTCTTTTTGTCTGTAGCCTTGTGCTACAAGCCTTGCCTTGTTTTTGATGACAATGTCAGTTTCATCCCTTTTGTTTATAAAAATCCATTTAGAGCCAATTATGGTTTTTCCATAAGGTGGAGGAACTAGTGTCCAAACTTTGTTTCTAGCAAATTGGTTTAGTTCCTCTTGCATGGCATCAACCCATCCAGGATGCTTAAGTGTTTTAGAGACCTTTTTAGGTTCTTCTTCAGAGAGAAAGTCTACAAGTAGACATTCATGATCTGAAGCAACACTTAGTTCCTTAGCCATTGCCCTTGTAAGCATTCCAGCTCTTGGATTACCCATAGTGTTAACCAGCTCAATATGTTTGTCTCTAGACCATCTGTCTTGAGGAGCTGGAGTGGACATGGATGGGATGGATGAAGGAGATACAATTTGGATTGTTAAAACTACATTTAGTGCTGAAGTATCCTCAATTGGAGAGGATAATGGTTCAGTGTTCTAAGCATATTTAGTGTTTGTAAGGTTATCAATAATATGTTCATCATTGGTTTGATTTCAATGTTCAGATTGATCATCATTTAAGATTTCATCAGTTTGAACAGGTTGATCATTTTGATCAGCTTGATCTTTTTGATCAAGGGAAGCAACAACTTCAGTGACAATAGGTTCAGTCTTTCAGAGGGTTCTATCAACTAAACAACATTACTATAAACTTGATACCTTTGAGAAGGTTCAAGGTGATGAAGATATTCAGCAGGTGGGTGCCTTTCTGGTTCAGCAATGGTGATATTATCAACTGGAGGTTTTAAGAATTTGATAGCTTAAGTACTTTCATCAAATGTGATGTGGAAAGTTTCTTTAGTTTGTTATCTTCTTGTATTAAAGACCCTGAATGTAACACCCCCAAAATGGGTCGCAGCGGAATATGGGTTGGAGAGTGTTACTTCATAGATCAATAGCACAAGATATGAGAACGACCTCTATATGAGTCGTTTAAAATTGATACATTGGATTAAATAGACTTGTTTGTTACAATAGCCGAAGCTTAAATAGTTCATCCATGAAAAGTAAAGATTTTAAGACATAACAAATATTCCCAAAATGTAATGCATCCAAATCTTTATAGTAATGACTCCAAAATGATGACCACCAATGTATCCTTGTTTCTCGTACCTTATTGACCTGAGAAAAACATGCTTTAAAACGTCAACATAAAGTTGGTGAATTCACAGGTTTAGTAAATGTATAAAGTAGGACCACAAGATTTCCAAAGTAAGACATGTAACACATACAATATCTTAAAAGTAATTACGAAGTGCACTAAGCTCATGACACCGAAGCTCGACATATATGTATGCAATTTAATGCACTAAATGTGCCCATGTAGATGTTCAACCCGCAACATCCAAATTGTTCCGACATGTATACGTTCGTTGTTTCAGTACTGTCGAAACTGATGAGCTACCTTCAGTACTCATCAACAATGACAAGAGTATACTTTTCATGATTAATAGACCTGGGAGTTACAGGTCCAAACAAATCAATGTGAAAAAGATGAAGACATTTTTTAATTGATGAGGTTTGTTTTGTTTTAAATCTGGCTCTGTGATTTTTTCCCTTTTCACATGATGAACATGGTTTGTCCTTTGAGTAGACAAGTAAGGGAAGACAATAACAAGATTTTGTTTTGCCAGTTAGTTGATTGAATTGAAGTTTAGATGTGATAGTCTTTTGTGCCATAGCTAGTTTAGACTTTTAGATGCTTTGGAAATGAAACAAGATTCTTGTGTTGAAGAGATCATGTCAAGAACATAAACATCTCTTATTCTAGGAGAAATCATCACAACTTCTTTGTTGGAATTAAAGATAATCCCTCTTTTCTCATCAAACTGAACAATATATTTAGCATCACACATTTGGATTATGCTAATTAGATTGTACTTGAGTCCATTTACAAATTCTACTTTTTGTGAAAACTATACCATTACAAATAATAGAACCATATCCTTCAGTGGTGCATGTAGAGTCATCTCCAAATACCACCTCAGGGTCTTGTTGTTCCACATATTTATGCATATGGCTTTTGATACTAATCATATGCCTTGAGCATCCACTGTCCAGGTACCAGATGGGCTTCCTATTTTCATTATGCACAAATAAGTTAAATGGTTAGTTTTGCTTAGAAACCCACCTCTTGGTTGGAGTCTTAGATCTATTTGTATTTGATGATTCAGTTTTCTTAGCTTGAAGTGCTTCACCTCTTTTAAACCACTCATTGTCATTGTGATCAGTTATGGTATGAACTATACTAACATAAGTATCATAACTTTTTATGACACGCTGAGGGTTTCTATACTTGATTCCTCTTCTAAGAGAAATAATTCGATTATGACCTTTTATGTCGTGGGCATAACTTCTACAGATTTCACTTGTGGGATAGTTGATACAAACATCAGATTGATAATCATTAAACCTATAGTGTTTTCATGGTGGGAAGGGTTTCAGAGGTCTTGAAATCTTAAAGAAGATCCACCTTGACTTTTAAGATGTTAAGACATGTTCATTGAATTTATGTATTCAGCATGATCACAAATCCTGTCATCAATTCTTTCACATTTTTTACAAAACAGAACTTTGTAACAATTCTCAAAGAGATGATTGTTCATTCCACAAAGTTCATGACCCTTTTTGAATTATGTTTTGTAATTTGTTTGGAGTGAGTTTTGAGGAACTTGCTGAGATATGTTATTTTTGGAGTAAGCAAAATGATTCTTACTGACTTGTAATTTTAGATCATTCAGTTCGTTCATTACAACAGACAAAGGAATGTCATCTTCATTTTTGACATTCTTTAGTTTACCAGCAGAAACAAAACCTTTTTTGGAAACTAAAACATTTTTATTTCCCTTAGTAGGAGCTGATGAATATGTTGGTTCATTTATGATGACACCTATTAATGTATCAGTTTTTACAGTTGAATAAGACTTCAAAATTGGTTTGATAGTCTTAGGTCCAGATACAGGTTCAACACCAGCTACTTTCTCTAGTAGAGTAAGAGGAGTGCTACAAACTAAGGATGATTCTTCAGCTGAATCATAGTCAGTGACTGATGAGTCAATGACATTTACTGAGGAATCAATTACTTTCACTTGTGATTCAGAAGGAAGAATTCTACCAGTGTCATGATTAGGCAAATTAAATCCTTCAGCTTTAGATAGCCAAGGTCCTTCAACATTAGGAATATACACATTGGTATCATCTTCTGAAGATTTTACAAAGACTACGTCTTTTTGCCCAGAACTGGAGGGGTCTTTAGTGAGTTGATCACCTCCTAAGATTTTTCTCTTTTGATTAGGAATTTGTTCACTGATACACTGATTCACCTTGTTAGATGTTAAGCCATGTTTTAGTGATTTCAGTTAGCTCTTTTAGTTGTTTTCTCAGGTTTTGATTCTCTTTGAGAATTTCAGTGTTTACATGCTGCATATTGAGAAAATCTAGCTTTGCTTGTTTTAGTTCTAACAATTTTTCTTTGCATGTATTAAGTTTTTGAACAATATCTCTATGTTTTATCACTAGATTATTTCTCTGTTCATCAACAAAATTAAGATCAATACATAAATAATCAAGAAAAGATTTTCTTTCATCATTATCTTCCATTTCAAAAAGAGTGTGTACCTTTCTTATGGAAATCTTAACCATTAACCATTTCTGGCACTTCCTTTGCCAACAACACCATTTTCATCATTAACAAGTGCCATGAGTACCTTTACCTTCACCATTTCATTGGCATCAGAAGACACTTCCTCTTCATCCCATTCATATCCTTCAATAATAAGACCATGATTCTTAACTTAAGAGGATTTGGATGTTGAAGCACCAACACTGAGAAAGGTCATTTTTGCCTTGACTTTGTTGTATTTGGCTTCAAAGCCTTTGGTTGGCCTTAGTTCAGGTTTGTGTTAACGAGAGGAGGTGATGAATTTTGGTTGAGGATTTTTTTGAAAAGGTGACGAGTAAGAAGGAACTGAAGTCTTGGAAAAACAATCTCTTGCAAAGTGACCTTTTCTTCCACATTTATGGCATTCATTTTGGTCAATTACCTTTGCACCATTGAGCCTTTGGGTACCCTTTTTGAAAAACCTTTTAAACTTGGCTAAAAGAGCTCTTTCTTGAAATTCCATTTCAAGGTCATTCATGTACTCTTGACTGCCTCTTGTATCCTCTTCATCATTAGGACTATCTTGAAAGTCCTGGACAATAGAGGTTGAGATAAAGGCAGTTGACAAAAGTGTTGCAGTGGTTAAATATTTTTTCTTTTTAGTTTCATAAATAATGTCAATTAGGTTTTCTTCATATTTGAGTTTGCAAAATAGAGAAACAAGCTCAGAATCCTTAACATGGTTAGTATTTCTAAGATTTTAGCAGAAACTTAGCCACTTCTTTGGTAACCCACTGATGAAACCAGTATTTATTTTAAGCTTTGAAAGTTTAATGCCATCATTTATTAGGTCATTCATCAAAGCTTTGTATCTGGTGAAAGTTTATGTTAGATTTTCACCTTCCTTGAATTTGAAGGTATTGTAACATAACTTAAGGTCCATGACCTTATTTTCTTTCACATTAGAGGGCCCTTATGATATAGTATCAGGTCTTCCTAGGTTGATTTTGCTATTTCACAATTGATAACAAAATTCATTTGGTTATCTGGTATGACATACATAATGAGACTTTTAAATCGCCGATCTAAGTTAGCAGCCTTTCTTTCATTATCTGACCATTGTGCTTCAGGTTTTTGCACACCAGCTGTCAGTGGGACATATGGACCATTGAGAATAATGTTTTGAATTGAGGTTCAATACCAACTATGTGGCACATGAACATTTTCTTCCAATTGGTGAAATTTTCCACCTTTAGTACAGGAGCAACATTTAACTGGCCACCCTTGTGTTTAAGAGTTTGTGGTACTTCTACTGCTATTAATGGATCTTGATTTTAAAAATCTTTTGAGCAGTTTTATAAAAAGCTTTTGAAAAGGTTTTATAAATCAAACTGCTTGATACCACTTGTTGGTCCCCTTGAATGTGATATAAGGTTTATCAAGTTAAACTAATCATATTCCATGGTAACAAAGTGATGTTTTAAACAAATATATAAGAGATAATAAGAACAAGTTTAAAATAACACAGAATTAACTTTTCAATGTATAAATTCTTATTAGAATGAAATAAAGAATCTATGACATACTTTGCTTGCGGAATAGCAAAGTAGTTGAATGACAATTTGGTGATCTCCTCTAAACTTAAACTCTAACCTAAGTAACAAGTTTAAGTACAAACTTTTAACCAACACTTAAGCTTCATCTTCAGTGGTTTTATAGTTTGATTTGGGAGTAAAGTGCTCTCTTGAATGTGTTTCACATTAATTGCAAGAGATACATATTTATATAGTAGTGATTGGTTTCTTGCCTTTTTCCCTTTTATATTTATTTAATTCATTCGGTTAATAGTTATATATTAGTTCGATTGGAATAAATAATATAACACACTTGTTGTTTGGCAATTGTGAAGTAACGACTAGCATCGTGACGTGCTTGTTTGACGTGTTGTGTGAGCAACCATAGAGATGGTAACTTAACCACTAAGTTTTCAAGATCAAGATCCGGTGTTAGTTTATTGATTTTTATCATTAAATAGAAGGTTAGTAAATTACTTGTTTAATTTATATGTGTTAATCTATATGCTAAAACTAGATCCATCCGCTGCGTACTCGTAGTTAGTGGTTTAACTAGTTATAAAATCCCAACAGTGGCATCACGAGCCACCTTGTTTTAGTAATATGGGTTACACGCCTAAAATTAAATAAAACGCCTAGTTACACGCCTAAATTTAATTTTTTTGCTAGATCCGCTACATTTACTTTCTTTATTTATGTATTCTTGTAAATATGGTAATGATATGCAAATCCTTGCCATAATTAAATAAAGATGTAGATCTAGATCTTGAATATTTATTAAAGGTTAATATAGGTTAAAAAGGAAAGTATAATTAACTTACTAATTTAGTAGATATGTTTCCCTTTTAATTATGTTTTTAAGGAAAGTGTATCACACTATTTAATAAAAGATCTCAATTTTTAAACATGGTAATAAAATCTTTTTGTATATGGCGAGTAGATCTTTTAAATATTTAGATTTTTGTTGTTTCCTTTTTCCGGCCATAAGACCTACTCAATCACTTTTTGTGATGAATGGGGTGATCTAGGCACATAGATGAAAACCTAGTGAGGGTCTTATGGTTCTCCAATTGGAAAAGACTCGTATGAAAACTCAGATACACTACATGTTTACTTGTTTTTATTTAATGTCATCTTTTGTATTCGTCTACTTATGTGCATAATTGTTTACTTGGTTACTCGTTTAGACACCTAATATGTATGCAATACGGACTAATACTTAGAGAGAAAGATGATGTTAAAACCGGTCTATTAGTTACACGCCTAATACATGTTCATTGTGACATGATATTTGTTTCGTGGAAAACTTGATTTTTGAGAAAATTAATTAGACACTAAACTATGAACCTTGATTTTTTATTAATTAAAAATTGGACATTATGAATCCATGGGAAGTACGACTCACCCACTAGAACAAACTATAAGAGAAGTTTAAGGCGGACCTTCCTAAAGAATTCAGGTTTTTAATAAGCTTCGCTGACCTGTTTCTCCGCTTCTTTATGCTTTCGATTGGAGTTACCGAGAACCTATGATTACTACAATGTCGTCTATAAAGTTTTTTAAAATAAGTGCTACAAAGTTGTTTGCATGCCTCTTTGTACACGCTTTTGACACATTTTTGTGAATACCCTATATGAAAATTTTTAAGTCTATGCCAACCAACCAAGAACACGTGCATTTAGCTTGGCCTCTTTGGTCAGACCTTAGGGTCATTCCAACCCATAGCAATTTTTTTCTCTCTGGTAAGACCTAAGGTTAATTTTTGCAAGTTCTTGTTCTGGTCGACTTAAATCGAGTATGCTTGGTCAGACCTTGTACTCGAGGCATAAGATGAGACAAAACATGTACATGACATTACTATATGATTTACTAAAGTCATGTGTCTCATAAATCTAAGAGTTGCATTAACAATGCAATTAACGCTCGTCGCTTACCTCTTGCCCTACTTGTTTACTCGCTGGTCAGACCTCCGGTAATAAGTAGGAGGTCAAGTTGGATCTTAGTCTTATTAGTAATTAATAGGGTAGTTAATTCTTTTAAGAGTTTAATTATCGAAAATACTAAAATTAAACTTTCTATATTCTGGTTAATTGTGTTATTGCAACATAATTCGTAAACGAAAGTTTGTTTTTCTTAGAAGACAAACATAGTCTCTTTTCCTGGTTAGAAGAGTGAGACTTACTCCTATCTCTTCTCATTGGTTGACAAGAATAAGACAGGGTTATAATTGAATTTTTCCTCAATTATATTTAAACTCACTTTCAATCTTTCATTACCACTTTTTCAGGTTCTGAAATCTTTGAAAGATATATTACTTAGTGTAACTAGAGTACATTTTGTCTATAGCTACCAAAATAATGACATCTTGCACTTGTCAAGACGATGCATGAGTTTTAAATGTTAATAAGAGTGATTCTTAATAAACCGCAATGAGTAAAGAAAATTGCAAGAGTTCTTCTAGGTAAATTTTCTAGGACTCATTTCATTCCTTATGGTGCTAAACACCCTTGTGGATAGGCATACCGATTAAGGAGGAATTGCATGCTAAAATGTTCAAGTTAATGAAAGTATGAATGGTTAGTCCCTCATCTACATAAGTAGAACTTCTTATACTCTGTACAATACCTAAGTACATTGCTACTTGTATGTGACAAATGAGATTTTAGCAGGTTAGTTAAAGCCTGTATAATTCAGTTTATGTGTGTCATTATGTGTTTTATGTGTTTTATATGTGTATGAGATGGAAGTACATGAGTGATGAATCATGATACTTGTGGAAATGAAATCATTTGAAAGCTTTGCGTAGTTTCAAATGTCGTGTACGTAATATTCTGTGTACGTACTATGTATATGTAATTCATATTATATATATTAGTTTAGTATTTTATAGATTGTAGAGTACTTTCTATTTTTTAAAATAGTTAGAATCAAAGGTTAGTTTGAAAACTAGTTAAAAAATTCAAGGTTTAGCAAAATAATTAAAGGTTTTTACTTATAATTAAAGTAAATGTATAATAAATAAATAAAAGAAAAAAATATAATTAAAAGGGTGGTTGTGTGGATCGGCCGAACAAGAGAAAAAAAGGGAAAGAATCCCAATTTGATTACAACTTGGTTTTTGTAATTATCTTTTCCTAAGTCTATAAATACAAATCATAACTTAATCAAAAATCACTTTTTTTCTCCTCTCCTCTCTCCTTGGCCGGTCGAACAACACAAAGTATAAAGGGAAGATTTTCAAGAGTTAAGGTAATGTTTTCTAAATCCTTTTTCAATTCAATTGATTTTATTTAATGTAACAATCATTAAGGATGGATTAGGTTATTGTAAATAATCTGTAATTAAGAGGTTTTGATCATCAAAAATCATTTTAGGGTTAATAATTAGGGTTTTGGGTAAGTTAATTAGGGTTAATTATGCTAAATTCGGAATAGAAATCTGGACAGAATTTTAGGTCATCTTGCGAGAGCCATATCTCGGTCATACGAATAGATTTTATTGATTTTATTGAGCCTAAAATTAACTACAGAGAGTCTACTTTCCAACCCAAGTGGTTTCATGAATTAAAAGTGAGTGAAAGTTAGTCAAATTAATCAAACAAGATTCGTTGTCAAAACTGAGTTTTCGGGGCAGATTCTGAGTTGTGTTTGTGAGGTCAAAAACCATATCAAAACGTCTTTTTAATTAATGGGCTTGCTACTGTAGCAAGTTCATGATGTTTATGATTTTCTAGAATTTTTGTAGAATTTTCCTAAGTGTTTAAATGGGTCTGCTCAAGCTAAACTTTTTGAAGGTCGAATCAGGTCAAATTCTGGACACTTTGTGATGTTGAATTTTTATAAAATGGTTACACTCACTATTATTTTTATCCAAAAATCATAGAAGCTCACAACTCATTGGGGAGCTATGGGATGTGAGGAGAAGAACCAATTAGGTGTTTAAGTATTTTATTTAGAGTCATCTTGTGACTATAAAAACTGAGTAAAAAGCAGAAAGTTGAGAAGTAAAGTTTGTGAGGTAATTTGAGGTTAGCAAGTATGAGGAGTATATAGAAGAGTTGAATCAAGATAGGATATAGAGTATCCATCGTTGTGATTGTTACATCGACTTGGGTGTGTGACCTAATCGATGGTAACATATGTGTGTATTGTTTTGTTTAGATTCTTTGCAAGATTAAGTGAAGGAATTGGAATTTGCTTTGCATCAGGTGAGTTTTACAGTCCCACTTTTTACTTATATTTTGGGATGGAAATGATGCAAAACTGTTTTTGAATTATGAACCGTGATATGTGTTTTTAAGTGTCGAACTATATGATTGCTATGTGCTATTGCTATGTGATATGAATTGTGGTAAGGCATGTGTATGTGAGGATGACATGACCTTGTGTGAGACCCGAACGGACTTAGCTAGTCAAGTGGGTCAGTCTTGCGCGGAGATATTGTGGGACGGAGGGGTACGATCCACCCCAGATAAATGTGAATTTATTTTGTGATAGAATAGCCATGCATATATGTTCGTAAATGTTGTTTTTGTTGATCGCGGTGTCATAAGTGAGTCTTAAACCTGTAACTCTCACCAACAATTATGTTGACGTTTTTAGCATCATTTTCAGGTGAGCAAAACGTGTGAAGAGTTAGGAAGAGGAGTTAGCTGGACCATAGGCTTGCATGCGGAGTCTATGATTTATCTGTTTTAGTTTTCATTTGAACTTGTCATGTTTTGTTCTTCATGCATTATATGTTGGATTTTTGTTTTGGGCGTTGTCATAACACGCTTTGGATCTTGAAGTTTATTGAAAGTCATTTTTAGTTTTCTCTATTTTGACGCCTTGTGTTGTGATGATGCCTATTGATCATGCCATGCGATTCTGCCTTGGCGGGGTGTGACCGAATCGTCTAGCCATATTTTCTTCGCTTGCCAAATAGTTAGAGAGGTTTTTCGTAAGATCACTTGCTGGTGGGATGTCAATCTTATGGAGGTGTCTTCATACGAGGAATGGTTAGATTGGCTTTTGAACATTCGTATTCACGATAAGTATAAACAGTTGCTCGAAGGAATTTGCTATATTATGTGGTGGATTATTTGGAGTTTCCGTAACAAGACTATTATTGGTTCGGATCTTCCTTCGAAGGTGACGCTTTTTGATGATGTGGTGGCCCATTCTTTATATTGGTGTCAATATAGATGTAAGGCTTCTTTTAGTTGGATTGATTGGCTTAGAAACCCTTATCTTGTAATCTCGTAATTTTCTAGCTCATTGTCACTCTTTTAATAATATTCGTCGTTCAAAAAATAAATTACTTATAGATTGACTCAAATTATGAAACATATGAAAAACTAAATATCATATCTACCGAATGCCCTTTAGAGTTTATTCAGTTTTCTAACAATCTTCACCGTGATTTGACTCCTCCACATGTTTCAAATCAAATTCAAAATTAAACAATTAACGAACGAACTCTAATAATTCAAGCTTCCCAAATATAATACAAATGAAACAATTCTAATAACCTACGTATCTAATACGAATTATAACTCAAATTCAAATAATACCAAATAAACACAAATATCAATAAACCAAATCTACCTTTAATATCAACGAGGATTTCCACCTGTGTGTTGTCACGGAGCGTCTGTATATGATCATATTGCACGCAACGTAAATGTTAGTTTTTCTAACTTGAGATCAGCTTTTCTGTGTTAGCTGTAAATATCTTTTAAAAGAGTATGTTACTATTTTTGAAGGAGTGAAAGCCAAATATTAAATCTAGCTGCGTTTGGTATTTGAAAACTTGGTTACGTATAAAGTTGGTCTGGTTTTTCATGTACATTTAATGATGCAACATTTTTTTTGATAGCGGTGTCTATTTAATCAGTTCTTTTTTATGTTTATGTCACAAAATTATGCATGAAGCCTAATAGATTTATGTAAATAAAAAACTCATTAGACTACCAAGCCTAAAATCCAATTATGATATTCTCTTTGCATGAATTTTCTCTGGAAACCTGTCCGCCGACTATTCTGTTTCTGCAGGCTCATTTATGAGAATCTTGACTGTTTGCTTTCCCATCAGCCGTCTAGCTCTGCCATTTATTCTGTTATTCATAGGATGTATAATGTCACCTGTTTCCACATATATATTTTTAACACCCCAAACAAACACACATTCAAGTGAAATCAAAAGAATGGATGAGTTAGTATGTCTCGAAAGTGGCTGTTAAGTCTCACATGCTCAAGGATCAGATGCTCGTGTATATTGATAGGTCAATTGTCGAGGATGTGAAAGTGATAAAGAGCCGCATATGACTTTTTCTGATTTGACTGAGGTTTGCAATGAGAGGGGAGCTTTCATTAAGGAGCTTGAAAAACTAAAGTGTTCGGAGGACGCCGTGTTGTGTGTTGCTTTCTTGAATGACATTCAAAGGGGGGATGTGGAGAGATCCATGTGCCTGTTGATAATGGTTAAGGAAACACGGTCTTAGACATCTAAAAAGGTGTCATTTCTAAGGAAGCTGAGGGGGTTTTAGTCTATTTATAGTTTGGTGGACGGAAAGGTATTTTTTAGGTTTGTTGGGTAGCTTTTTAGGTTAGCTTAGTGTTAGTGCAAGTATTACGATATATAATCTACACAGTCTTGTTTGGTTTGTTGATGACAAACATGCAACTTGTAATACATAACCTAAAATGTACAAGTTACTCATAATCATATTTTGTCTCAACATACATTCATCAACATCTCTTGACGTCTAGAGTTTACTCATGCTTCAACACATGTGCGAATATGTTTGTTATGTTGCATTATGATCAACCCATTTAACAAAACATTGAGAATGATTAACATGTTTTTATAAACTAGCAAAACCGATTTTGTTATGCATACTTGTTTAATCATTTACTTACATTCCCACTAAACAAATAATATCAAGTAATTCATTACTTAATATTTAGCTAGTTACAATAGTGAATAAAGACAAAACTAATTATTCTTGTCTAGCCATTTATAGTAATTAGTCTTCTATAATCTAACAAAATCAAACATGTTTAGCCATTTATGGCTATCCTTCTAGAAGCTTGCACTTAAACTAATATTTAAGTACAATTAGGAGATTTTGTAAAGATTTTTAGTTAACCACAAAATAACAAAAAAATGATTATGACACCCGACGGATCCACCAAATACAAAGACGGATCCACCCTACCTGGATCCGTGAATGGTTATGGCACCCGAAGGATCCAACAAACACAAAGACGGATCCACCATATCTGGATCCGTAGATCCATGAGTTTTTGTAAATGGGACAGATTTGATTTTTCTATAAATACCAACAATTTGCATACATTTGAGATATTCTTTCACAACCTTTCTCCCACATATTTTCACACACTTAGCCACCATTATAACCAATATTTTACAATGTAGAAACATACATTCTCAAGTATTTAAAACCCCCACTGACCTTTGATCACAATTCTTCTAACTTTCATTTGTTGCAAGCATGATTCTACATGATCGTCCATTCAAGCAAGCTTAGAGATCTTGCCATCCTTATCCATCACAAGCACATATATCAAGATCCACCACAACAAGCTTAGAGTCTTGTCATCTTCATCAACAACATCATCCTTAGTGATCTTGATGTTTAGATTAGGCTTTTACATCTATTTGACACTTATGTCTTGGAGCATGATTATACACCATTGTGTATCATTTATTATACAACAAACTAGATATTAGTTAGTTTATATGTTTAGGCCATAAAACACAAGGTTTGTTATGTTGGGCCATAAAACAAAACGTGTTTGGTTTTACCCGAAGAAGGACTCGATATTTAGCTTTATAGCGGAAAAGTGTAAGCGACGTTAGGTTGGTTCTACCTCAAAGTAGGACTCAATATTTAGCTTAGTACCGGATAAAGTGGTACGGTTTTCTCTACCTAAAAGGAGTTTGTTGATCTAGTGAAGTAACTCTCGAGTTGGGTACTCGGGGAGTGGAGTAGGGAGAAGAGGAGCTTCATAGCCGAACCACTATAAATCATCATGTCCGTTTGCATCTCCTTTTACTTATCGCTTTACATTTATATTTGCTTTTATCACTTTATATTTAAATTTTCATTGCATTTATGTTTGTGTCATATATGTTGTGGTGGCATGCTTTATTTTATGCTCTCTAGTATCTTATTGTTGTAGAACTATTACTTGTTCAATACTACATCAGTACTGCGCCCATCAGTGATTACCAAAAGACTACCATCAACATCTAAACTTGTCCAGAAAACAAACTAAAAACAAAGACAAACTATGACCATCAGTTTTAACTAAAAATACTACCATCAGTTTTAACATCAGTTTACCTAAAAAGACTACCATTCACAATCACTTACAAAGTCATCAGTTTTATCCACACATCACTTGCTCTTCACCGCATCAACCTCTTGATTCTTAACTTATATCTTCGCTGTATCACGCTCGGCCTTGTTCTTGATTGCATTTACAATAATCGAAATCCTTGTTTATTCATCATTGTCGGTCTCGAAATTGAAAGCCAAATCAAGCATCTTCTATGAATGGATATTCAATTCGTACAACAGAATCTTTGTAACAATTTTAAACCTCATGCGTCTCAACAACGAAACCTGCTTCTTTGATTATGTACATAGACCAACATCCCATTTTCCGGTAGGTTCCCTAATGTAAGACTCCATATGAATCATAGAAAAAACTCCACAGTCTACATGATTGGTCGTAGTCCTCCATTTTGACTTTGGAATGTGTGCTCTAACTTTATCAACATGTGAAGATCGTTTAGAACTCATCTAGGATCTATAATATATAAAAATAACAAAGGTTGTTGTTGCGCAGCGGAATTTAAACAAAGACAATGTTATTAACAAGGTTTACATTCACATAAGCCCTAATTCTATTTGATCATGATAGAACGTGTGACCTAACTGTAACAGGGATCAAAGACACCTTGACCTTAGGGCTCAAACGATCTCATGTAGATCGTACAAAGGGGAACAATCTCAAGTGGTGAGATCGTTGGTGTTTTCCTAAGACATGGTTAACACACATGCACAAACAATGTCTAGGGATCTCTTTATATATAGAGTCCATCTAGACTTACAAAGGAAACCTGATTATATTAGGAAACTAAATCTTTCCTAATCTTGATCTTTATCTTTTTAAGCAGGTCTTCTAGAATCCTCCATCTTCTAGAATTCCATGATGTCGATCTTGATCCTTTTGTATCATCAAATCAATAAATCCCAACACAACATCAGCATGTTTTAGATGTTGATTGTCATACAAATACCTAGAAAAAAATATTTCTACAAGAAAAAGATAAACAAAGTAAAAAACTCTACATAAATCACATGTAACCAGTATAAAAATCTCATGTGATTTTCAAAAATACTTACCAGAAGTTCACAAGCCCCCTTGTACTTTGAGTCGTAGGTCTCTCCACAATGACTGTTATCAAGGATGATCATCGATGTTTGCTTCTTAATGTTGAAAACAACGAGGATAAAAATGATCGGAAGCACAAATCGAGAAAAAAAAGCATATTTCAACAAAAAACTTAAAATACCAATTAAAATTATATTTGTAATTTACACTGAAATTATACTTATAATGGAATGAGAAATTACCAAATCGACTTTTGAAAGAGCTTTGCATCAACATTGTGTTTAAACTGAACCAAAATCTCATCCAATAACATATTCTACTGCTCATCTTCGTCAATACGCCCTTCAATCATAGCCTGTGTCAGTATTAAACCAAAAAAGCAAGTCTTAGAAAAAAAATGTAAAATAAATACAATTATCAATAAAAAATTGAAAAAGTTGAATAAAAAAAACTTACAATACAACCAGTTATAGAAAAATGCCTTTTTGGTGACAGATCAACTTTAACAAATTCTTCATGGTTCAAGATTTCTACCTAACAGTCCACAACATTGGCATCTATCCACACTATTGGTGCCAACGTCTTCATGTTCAAACGTATAGAGGATACATCAGGGCCAGTACGAGTTTGAAAAACAGTCTCCCTAAATTAGAAAAAATGAATTAGAATAATCACATATGATTACAGGGAAATCACATGTGATTATTGAAAAAAATAAATTGAAGTAAAGTTACAACTTATCGCCCTGCATTGAGAGCAAACTATTCCCTAACACAAACTCAAGCCTCTTAAGGAGAGTGATAACTTTTGTCTTCTTATTCATAATGGAGATGACAAGTAAGTAGACGGCTTAGAAACTCTTTACTTTGGAGACGAACGAGTAACCACTCGTTGAGGAGTATGAGGACACTCAACACTAACGGGCTGAACATTTCGAGGACACACGAAAAAAATCCTCCAGAATCATAACAATTTTTTACTTATAGAAATTATTAAAAAGAACAAATTAAAAAATTAAAAAAGGCCAAACAGAATTGTCAGGTCAAACAAAGTACTTCATAAAATGCATCGTAAACACAGTCAATCACCTCTCCGACCAAGTCGATGTTTGCTTCGATCCACTGCGTAATAGTTTCTTCTTCAAATTTCTCTTATTGTGCTTCATTCACATCATCCTCAACGACATCTTTAGCCTCAACCATCGTCTGCTTTTCCTTTACCGGATCGACCTTCTCACCAGCATCATCTTTCTCAACCTTCTCGCCATCTCCTGGATGAAAATCATCAACATGAACTTGGTCCTCTCCAAGCAATATCGTTTCCTTGAAAACTCCTACATATTTCTAATATAATTCGCAAACATCTTCATCATTTGGAAACTGTGTATTAGCCTTTCTTAGAAGTTCTTCAAGTTCAACCTTCTCATCAAATATGATTTTAATCTTTTCTTTAATCATCATGCAAACACTCTGCAAAAAAAAACAAAAATTAGATAAGACAAAAGTTAGAAGTCACATAAAACTAAAGTGAGAAATCATATGTGATTTTACTACAATCACATGTAATTGTAGTAAAATCACAAATGATTGTAGTAAAAGCACATGTGATTGTAGTAAAATCACATATGATTGTAGTACAAACAAAAAACATAAAAAGATACTATACTTGACAAAGAAGACGGGAAAACGGTCAAACTTGTTTGTCAGTAGAAGGCTTTAAGGAAGTATGAGTCTGGCTCACATTGTCAACAACATCATAAAAACATTATATTCATGCACTTCAGATTCACACCATGACCCATGCAAAATCTAATTTACCAATGACTTCTTCCTGGATTTCAAGTTCCTGTCGTAGATTCATGGCAGTTGTGGTCCAGTTTTGGATAGCAGGTCGTAAACGAATAACTAGAAACCGCTCAAACTTTGTTGAATCAAAATACATGAGCTGTTAAAAAAATAAAAAAAGCAAGATCATAAATGCATTTACAAAAAATGGAGAAAAAACATAAACATAAAAGATTAACTTACAATCAAGAAGGTCAACGGACCAATGTAGAAGCCATTAATAGTATTTTGGAGTGCGTTGTGTTGAAGACAACTGAGAATGAAACCGCACCAATCAATTACAGCGACGTTGATATCTTCACGAATACGTCGAAGAACAGTAAGGTTAACAATCACTTTCATTGTATCAACGGTACCCATAACATTTGTAAATAACATAAGGAAGTTGACTATAAACATAAAGTCAATTGTCCTTGCGAGAACCAACTTTTTAGCAATATCACTAGCACAGATATCCTTCAAAGCCTTTAGATCAGACTGCTTAAACCACAGCTTTACAAACTCATCATTAAGAGATCTCTCAAGTAAATCAAATATAGAAGTTCCACTAAGAGGAACTCCTAAAATCCCGTTGATTTTCTCAGTAGTAACAGGAATAATACCCTTGTCCAGCTTAAACTCGTAAGTAGAGGTAGTAAATGCTCTAACCACAAACCTTGCCAGACGAGAGGGTATTGTATCTATAAAAACACCTTGCAATGAAGAAAAACCAAAATTTGACAGAAATGATTTCATGTCAACTTGCGAGTCATAGATTGAAGAAAACAAGGAAAAAGGTACTGTCCTAGAGCGGAGAACTAGAAAATCACTCAAATATGCATTCCTCTTGATCTATGCGGGGGTTAGTGTGTCCTTCCCCTTCAAAGAACCCTTTTTCTTCTTCTTTAAAGGTTTCTCATCTTAGAGGAAGAAGAAGAATCATAAACTTGTTTCTTATTCTTAGAATGTTTCTTAGACTTTGAGACATTCTCTTGTTCAAACAAAGAAACATCCTTCCATTTCTTAGACTTTGAAAGAACATCCTTCTTCTTACCCTTTGTATTGTTCTTAATCGCCTCCTCAGCTTTGTTAGTTTCCTTAACCTCTTCACTTTCCTTATCATATTCACTTTCCTTATCCTCTTCATTTTCCTTAGCTTCATAGTCCTCATATTCTTCATCAGAATCACCATCTCTCACATCATTATCCTTTTCATCAGAAATACGCTCATCCACATCATTGCCATCTTCATCAAAAACTACCTCTTCATCCTCTACCTCCTAAGACGCTACATCCTCATCCGATCTCTTCCTCTTGCCAACATTTGCTTTGACAACAGTTTTGGTTTGACAGGAGCAACTTTCTGTTTGACATAAGGTTTTGGTTTGACATGAGGTTTTTCTTTTACAGCTTCTTTTGATTTTTGTTTAACAGGAATCTTGGGATTAGCCTTTAAATTTTGCTTTAATTTTTTTTCGAACTTATTGTAAACAACTTTCTGATAGTTACTTTTCTATTTTACAGATCCACCTGCATAAAAAAGTTGATAATGACAAATTAAATGTTAATAAATCTAAAATGTTTATAAACGCAAAAGAATAACAATATTCTACTACTGAATATAAACTAAATAAACAAAAAACTTAACCACATCAACACAATCACATGTGATTCTTCATTAAAACTACTTTATATAAAACTACTTCAATAAACAGTGACTTTTAATACTATTACTTCTTTAATGAACAATCACATATGATTCTTTAACAAAACACTACTTACATAAGCAATCAACTAATCTAAAAATAAGCATAAAAAATCAACTAATCTAAAATAAGCATAAAACATCAACTAATCTAAACTAAGCATATACCTAAAACAAAACTACTTAATAAATGCATCAAATAAACAAAAGATTATAACGCTTATCTACTGCTATTTAAGCATAATCAACAGACAATAAGTATAAAAGCAAAAAAAATTACCATCGCTGGCATCTTCAGCTTTAGTAGATGATGAGTCGACCTTCAATTTACCCTTACTCGCTACTATTTCATCCTGTATATCCATTTTTCTTACGATTTAAGGATAAAATTAGGGTTTGAATGATTGAAGGAGTGTTAGGTGTGTGTTAATGAGAGTGAATTACTGAGAGTTTGGAATGGTTGAGAGAGAGGTTAATGAGACGTTGAAAAAATATGTGGGGAGTAAAATGACCACGTCTTCCCCTCTGTAACTGAATAGACGGTTTAATTTTTTTTAATTAAATAAACTAAAATGATCTCAGCCATATGATGATAAACAAATGGAGGGTGGAGATATGTTAAGCAGGTCTATGCTAAAAAATGGGTCTACATTGATCTTTTGACTAAAGTATAATTGAGTCGATCTAATTAATATATTATGTGTATCACGCACGCAATTAAATTATGATAACATAACCTCGGGCCATTGTTATTATTTTTTTATATAAGATCCTCAAGATCAATTATAATGAAAAGATATATCATATATTACCTTAATAATTATTGTTAGTTAAAAGAAAGAGAGATGATGTTAAAGTAGAGAGACGTAATTGTAAGGCAACAAACATACTATGTTACCTCGTTAAAGTTTTCATGAATTAAAACAAGAGGTAAATATTTAACTCTGTTTTATAACACAAGAATCTTGTGAATGTGTTACTAGTTTCTGGTAAACATTATTTAGTAGTATTTCCATGTTTAAATATTACGAAGTAGCAAGATAAAAATAAATAAGAGTGAGGACCAATAGGGGTGTTCAAAAAATCCGACGAACCGATAAACCGCGTCGATCCGCTCAATCCGAAACTGAGAAAGGACTATAACCAAAGAAACTGAAACTGGAAAAACCTGCTTATCATGGTTCGGTTTGGTTTTTATTTTTAGTTATCCGTGGTTACCCGAACCAAACCATGTATAATATACATATATGTTTTAAGAAACCGTTCATAAATATATATACAAGTATAGACTATATCATTGCACTACTTTTATCGTATATCGCATATTTACTTACCTAATGTGATCATTTACTAATGTCCATCCATTACATATGATTCAAATGATCGTAACTTATAAAAGTCAAATAAATAATTTTAGTTATTTTGTGATATATTATAATCTGATTGTTTTTATTGCGACGAAATAACTTTTACTATGACTCTAATATCTTCAATGTTATTTAATTTTATTACAATGACATATTACGTTCTAATTTATGTTAGTATTCATCCTATTCGATTCGATTATTTTTTAGAAAAGGTTAACCGTGACCCAAACCGCGGGTAACCGCTCATTTCGGGTGCATGCATGTCCGGTTACGCGCCTAATATGGTTCGGTTTTGGACATCATAATGAGTTACCCGCCTCGCCATGGATAGTTAAAATCTCTAGCCAAACCGCTCTGTGATAACAGGTAACTTGTCCAGGGTTAAGTATTATAAAATATTGTAGTTTTCTATCGGAGTCTTTTGATTTTGTCAGCTTTAGTGGCAGAAAACTGAAAAGTTAACTTCGGTTGACTATTTTGAGTGAAACAGTTATGGTTTAACCGGGTTTTGGGAGAGTCACAAGTATAATAAGAGAATCACTTTTGATTCGTCCTTCCGTTTTGAAGTGGTTATGTGGTTTTTCAGTGCTTTCCGGGAAGTTATCCCGCGATTAGCAAAATTGTCACGCAACGCGTACCGGCACGACAATGAATTTAAAAAGGTGTTTTATAAAGTTTTGGGTGAAATGAATAGACGTAATTAATGAAATATTTTATAAGTTGGTGAAACGTTGGATAAAACGTAAATCGTTGAGGTGTGATTTGGAGGTTGTCAATAAAACGGGCGTTTTCGTGAAATTCGGTAAAAGACTGTAACGGTCGTTAAAGTGAAAACTTTGGGCAAATCAAGAGTGTCAAGTGGTATATTGAAGGATGGAACACTTTTAAAAATGATGGGAAAGGTTCGGTTGAGTTTAAACCAAAATTTGTGTTTTTGGTCATGACGCGACCAGTAACGTTTTAAATGAATTTTTGAAGGGATTTAAATTGAAAGAGTGTCGTGTAAATAACATAGGTTAATGGAAAAGTGATTTTAAATGCAATAAAAATATTAACTAAACCCGGGTAACATTTTAATTTAGCGAGATTTGAGTTTTTAGAGAACTCGACACAAAAACGAGACCCCCCGAGCTCCTTGGATGCTTGGAAGAGTAAGGGACAAAGAGAGGGAACACAAAGGCTTATTTCTAGCTAGTTGGTTTATTCATGGTACATTTATATTTTGTCTCAGCCTAAAACACACTTACACATGTTTTTCCAAATCAAAAAAATTATCATCTCTCTCTTTCTTTCTCTCTATTTCGGACGAGAAACCAAAGGGACCAAGAAACATAAATTTTTGAAGATCTAGCAAGAACACGGGTTAATAATCAATAGTGGGTTGGTGTTAGATAGTTACGGGTTGTAGAAAACGATTTGGGTTTATTTCTTCGCGTCAAAAACCGAACCAAGAACATCAAGATTTGTAAGTTTTCTAAGTTTTGTTTTAAGTTGTACTTTTATAGTTTTTATAGTGTCTTAATGCTAGTTGTACAAGTTGATCGTCGTGAAAATCGAAATTTGAAAAAAAAAAACAAATGATTTAAGGGGGTGTTTGCTTGCGTCGGATACAAAAAGGAAGAAACAAGGAATGGTAATTTTTATATTTTGGTTGTGGTGGTAAATTTACATTTGAGATAAATGCTTATTTGGGGCTTATTTTCGAAACTTGCTTAAAAATAAGCTCATTTTGGGATTATTTGTTTTCTTTTGGGCTTGTAGTCTCGGCGAAAGAAAGAAAGGAGGAAAAGAAATGTTGGGCTTGGCCCATTTGATTTTTTTGGCTTATATAGAGCTTATTCGAGCTTATGGCTTATTAGTTTTGAGCTTATGATTGGTTTTGGCTTATATTCGAGCTTATAGCCTATATTGATTTTGGCTTACATAATTTTGGCTTATTTGTTTGGTTTATGGCTTATTTGGTTCGAGCTTATAGCTTATTTGTTTTGGCTTATATATATTCAAGCTTATAGCTTATTGGTTTTCGGCTTATATATTTGGCTTATGGCTTATATATTGGGCTTATGGTTTAATGGGTTTCGGCTTATATATTAGACTTATGGTTTAATTGGTTTCGATTTATATTCGGGCTTATGGATTTTTTGGGTTTCCCCATTTTATGTGGCATATTGGCTTCGGTTTACGATTTAGATTTTTATATAACTTGGACTTTAGTTTTGGTTTGGGCTTGGATATATGAATAATGGATTTCGGACTTATATAACAAATAAAATAGGCTACTTTGATGGACACATGGGCCTTGACAAATGTTGTTGGACTCAAATTTGATTTAAAGTGACAAGTTGGACTTAATAAGAGTTAATGGGTTAACTTTGGGCTTACGGACCCGAGAAGGGAAAAATAAATGGGTGGATTTCTAACGATGACACTATGGGATCATAATAGTTATAGGAGCGGAAAAATGATTTAAATTGGACGCTTTTGGCCACGTTTGGATAAGTGCGTTAAAAATATGAACTTATGGCATTTTGTTAGAATTTTGGAATAATGTGGAATAATTATTTTGTGTCAACTCGACTAAAGGACAAAAGGGTAATTTTATATATTAAACATTTAAGGGTAAACGATTGAACATGGGCATACAAAGATGATAAAGATTTTTTATATACTTACCGCCGAAAGCCTGACTAAAGAGGCGAAGAATAATAATATTTTTATTATTATATTATTATTGGTGTTTGTGTGTGTGTGTATATATATATATATATATATATATATATATATATATATATATATATATATATTCTTTAACATTGCGAAAATATCTATTCGTTTATTTTTGATCTTTGAACTCCCACTTATTTCTCGTCAAATTCTCTTGGACCGTTTGGTCAGTTATTTCATTTTCGTTATTGGTTATGTTTTGAGTATTCTGTGTCGATGTTGCACTAGCCCAAGTGCATTGATTCGTTTTGCGTAATTACCACACAACCATGTTTTTAGATAAAAGTTTTGAAATGAGGATAAATGTTTTGTAGTAAGAATAAGAGTTTGAAAATAAGGTTAAGGGTTTTGTGAAGAGAATGAGGATTTTATGTGAGTAAAGGACTAACGCTTGTACAATAAGATAACTTTGTACAAATATTTATGAGGTGAAATTAATGTTAGGTCGTGGCCGGGTACTGTTGTGCGTTGTAGAGGCTAGTTGGTGTGTTGTAGAGGTTGTTTGGTTCGTTTGAGCAGAGGTTATCTGTGCGGTTATATTCATCTGTTGAGGTGAGTTCTCGTAGCCTCACTTTATAAATCTTTTCCGTTAGGGGAAAATGATACTCAAATGTGTTTTGAACTGTTTTCTGTACTGTGCGAAATGTGGTTTTGTTTTTGGGACAATTTTATGTGCTTATGACTGTTATGTGAATATTATGTGTTACATGATTGATTGGATCGGATGGGTATGCCTACCTAGTTTTCTGTGTGGTTATTGGATCGGATGGGTACGCCTACCCTAGTTTGTGTGAGGTTCTGCCCTAATATAGTGCACTAGCTTGTAGGCCCTTTAGATGCGTAAGTGACATATCGGAGTTGCGGCTCCAAGAGCATTGGTATATGCTGGTTTTGGTGACTAGCGGAGATGCTAGGTCATCGCACATGATTAGCAGGGCTGCTAAGTCATGGGTTAGTTGCATATATTCACTGTCATATTGCACTATTGTCCACTGTTTAAATGATTGGCACAACAATTGGGTTTAAGGTCAAACCTACGAGCTAACAAACATTATTGTTGACGTTTTCGAGTATCATTCTTAGGTGTGTTGTTAGCAAAGGTAAATGAGGAGTAATTGGGACCAAAGATGAGTACATTTGGGAGTTTATTGAAGTATAACTGTTTGACTTTTTCCAAGGTTATGAAATTGTAAAATTTTGTAAATAAACTCTTGTAATATTGTACAGTATGATCTTGTATCTTGTGCAATGTGAATCATTGTGTCGCATTCCTGTGTTTCTGCCGCTGACGGGGTGTGACATGACGTGTCCAATCTGAATAAACTACACTTTCAGCTGGAAAACCTTTTAAGGAGATTCATTCATGAATCGAATCCTGATGACGCGGGTATAGTATTTATACTATAAAACGGTCCTCACGGAACCAGAGGTTAACGTTACTGAGCTTTGGCAAAGGAACAAGACATTCGACCATATTTGTTGTTTTATTGTTAACCCTTATAAATACAGGTACCGACGATGCCATAACCACCTCATTCAAACTCTGTCATATTGATAGGCACATATTTATACTCAAAGCTTCAAAAAATTTAAGTGTCAAAGATGAACGATCAAAACAAACAAAGATACACTTCCGCATCTCTAATAATCAAAGAACTCCTTCAAAGTCATTAAGATTATGATCAATTCAAAAGGTCTATATTGAGGGAGATTGTTAGCTTTTAAGACAAGTATGAGTATGTTGATCAAATGCATCAAGCCTATCATTAGAAGACAAATCATGATGCATTAAAGGCAAGCTACGATGAAAGATCTCAAAGGTAAAGGCAAAATCCAAAAGACAAAGACAAAGTCAAAGAAAATATCAAGATTAAGATCACAAAAGCATGATTGGAATAACGTAACTAGCATAATTATTACACGAACAAGACTCAAGATCAAAGATCAAGGTCACAAAGAGATATCTCAATAATCACCCCTTAGGGGGACATTGTTAAGATTAAAATTATTGATCATTAATATAATCTAAGAGAGATCTCAATGATCGTCCCTTATGGGGAGATTGTTAGGATTTCAGTTTTATTGAAGTGACGATCATTATCGATCTCACTGGTCTTGTAATAGATAGACATATGGTTAACGTGTAATACTTAGTGAAATAGACTAAGTTACGAGAGTATGTGAAGATAGTGGTGAAACTATCTCACATTGCCCTATGAGATGAAGTGTAGGGAGAGCCTTAAGCTATAAAAGGACTCTCCCACCTCATGAAAGGGTGTGTGAGTGTGTGTTAGGAAAGGTGTAAAAGAAACAATCATTTTCTTTAAGAAATGAACAAGTATTATCCAAACACCTCCACCAATCTAGTCTTTCTCCATTCTCTTCTTATTTAGTGATTAGATGATATTTGGATTCTTACACTTTGTTTGTAATTGTAAAAGAAAATAAGACCGTGTGCTCTAAATAACATTAAAGATGATGTAATCTAGGAATGTGTTTCAAAAAATGTAAGTGAAGGGGTGGTATTATGACATAAAAACTAACATGACATTTAAAAGTAAGTATTGATTAATATTTGACATAACATGACACCTGATACTTTAAGATACATTATGGATTATGATATAATCCATTTAGTTGCATTACAAGTATATTATGAGTAGAGCATTGTTACATTCTTTTAAAAGACGTTTGGTTAAACAAGGGAATTACTATGTAAATGGAAATTGAAATGGGTTTACAGACCCATCGCTTTTGATGGGTTTAGAAATGACGTACTTTAGAGGGTTTGATATCTATATTTGAATACCAAACCTACCAACCAAACACATAAAATAGGAATGAACGTCATTCCTTGATATCCATACTATCATACCAAACACCCTATTACATCTTTTGTTTACTTGTATTCTTATTCATACAAAAGTGTGACATGTATTCTCATTAATATCTCACTTCATATAAATCAAGTATGTCCTTAAGGCTTCATCCCCTCTTTTTAAAACCTAGTCGTCGGATACCAAAAGCGGTTGATAAGAAAAACCTACATTTTAGGACAAAATTATATGAATAATGTTTTAACAATAACTTTTAAACCGAATGCAGTTATTTACCGCCTTCGATACTATTCCCTTCGTCATCAAATTGTACTATATCCTAAAGAGCATCACGCTATCAGACAAAATAACAGCATATATTCAACGGGCTTACTTTGGCCTAATAGTGTTGTCCAGTTGTATAATCCATTTGTGTGGCCCAACAACAGTTTAATACTTTTACATAGATAGAGATGGCAGCGTTAAAATATCTGTATTGCTTTCGGCTGAATAAGGAACAACTAAAAAGAATAACCAAAAAGAAAATTTACAAAAAAACCCTTCATGTTTGAATTATTTACGACTTTTATATATAACAAATTTTATTCATTAAATTAAATATCTAATAAATATCAAGCGGTTTTTTAAATGAAAAATATACCGATATAAAAGTTTCTGGATTACGAACAAAACGAGCCCAATATTGATATGCTTCAGACGTACGTATGATTTTGTAAAAAACTTTGAAGTTTAATATATGCTTTTAGAAGAAAAAGAAAGAAATAAAAACTTTTAAAATTTACCCAAAACCTATATAATAAAATACCTAAAGTTTATTTAAAAAAAAACTAATGAAAAAAATGTATGTTTGCAATTTTATTGTTACGTTGACGATTTAACGTTTGCCAAGAATTTCAACGCGAATTGAGTACATTCTCATATACCAATTCTCGATGATTCAAATATGAATTATCTTCGAAAAAGCAAATAAAAATAACGCTCCCTTAAATAACCTGCACCGCATACTAACGTGTAAAAAAACCCGCACACAGATGTCTACAACAAATTAGCATCCGCCGTAACGTGCGAGTCTTTTTCCATCTCGTTATGCACAAAACCCAAAACAAGACAATGAAAATTTTCCTTTCTGAGTCCATATTCATCCGTTACCGGTTTGGCCATAGTTATCATGGTTGTCTGTAGCTAAAACAATTGAATATATAATTTCTTAGAAAATATCAAACTTTATACGGAGTAAAAAGTAAGAAAGAAGACAATGGAAACCGACTTCCGACAAAATCATAGCTTATGCCTTATACGGAGTATTTGCTTTTCGACCGTTAAGATTTACGCTAGTAACTAAACATATCTTATACGTATTAGACATGTAAAAAACCAATAGCTTAATTTCCTTCACATGTACCCTTAGAATAATCACGTTTAAAAAATCATCCACTTGTTATAGCTAAACCATTTAATTAGCTAGTCCGCAAAAGAGCATAAAAATTTCTAAGAAAAAGATTAGTATAAGAACATATTTTACTCCCATAGACAACAACGTGCCTACTACTTTGAGTCAAATTATAGCAATCCATCCTCCTCAGATTCGACCTCCGTATCATGCCACCACCACCACCACCACCACCATCGTTCTTCTGGGGCGAAACCCCGGAAGAAGAATACTACGCCTCACAAGGCGTACGTAACTCAAAACTATACTACGAAACACCTAATGGAAAAATATTCACTCAATCATGGCATCCATTAGACCCAAACCAACCCATTAAAGCCACGGTCTTCATGACACATGGCTTCACAAACGACACGAGCTGGTCGTTCCAAAAGATATGCATCGCGTACGCCAAGTGGGGGTACGCGGTCTATGCGGCCGATCTTATTGGTCACGGCCGCTCAGATGGACTTCATGGATATATAGGTGACATGGAAAAGGCTGCTGCCACGTCTTTATCGTACTTTGTTAGTGTTCGTAAGAGCGAACACTATAGTACCCTCCCAGCGTTCCTTTTTGGGGAATCGATGGGAGGATTAATAACTATGCTTATGTACTTTCAGTCGGATCATGACATGTGGACTGGCTTGATCTTTGCGTCTCCGCTTTTTGTCATACCTGAAGACATGATTCCATCGAAGGTAGAAATTGGCTTTGACCTTTTATTTAATTTTGGTAATATATTTTCAGTTTATATATTATTTTAGGACCTTTAGAAACAGAAACTACAAGAAAAAGATTATTTACTGACGGAGGTTTTTGTGAGAAATCAGACGTGTCACTATATTTGATTTTGAGTGACACTTTACAGGCAGTGTGGGTAAACGGGAATGATCTTAAGGTGCGTTTGGTTTGAGGGGTTAGGATTAGGATTTGGGCATGATGAAAAAATATAGTGTTTGGTATGTTTTTGTGGGTCTCAAAAATGAGAATGAGTCCCAAATAATTTCTTTGTGTAAAACCCTTTATAGTTGTCACCTTTTTAATATCTTTTCATTTTAGGTGGGTCTACTTTCTATATCAACCACTTATATATCATTTTATTTTTATTTTATCACAATATCATTTTTAAATTTATAAATTATATTAATTTTAACATATAAAATATATTATTATATTATATTTCTTCTCATTAAATTCAAAACCAATACTAAATCTAAATCCAAATATAAATTCTAATCATAATTTTAAACCCGTATGCAACCAAATGGGCCCTTATTCTTAGGTTTGATCGACACATTCTGTGATTTTTTTTTCTCAAAATGTCAAAGCTAAAATTTTCACCTTTTATTTTCACTATTCTATTTACAGTTTAATGTGTGGTAAACACATGTATGCTTTTGTGACTGTTTTTATATGTAGTTAGATTTATCGACTTTTAGTTATTTTTTCTTTAGTTTTAGTGACCCTGTATTTCTGCTTCTGACTAATAGCACTTTTTTTGTCACTAAAAATGTATCTCTTAGTTGAATGACACAAAAACATATTATTATTAAGTCTAGAATTATTTAATGAGATTTTGTAACATCAGACGATTGGCATGGTACATAATATCAATCTATGATTTTAATTACTTACAACTTTGTTGGGGTTTGTTTATGAAGCTACATTTAACAATGTACGGGCTACTGTTCGGACTAGCAGACACGTGGGCCGCGATGCCAGATCCTCGGAGACCAACAATGGGCGGGAGAGATGTCCAAAAACTAAAGATAAAAGCAATGAACCCAAAACGATATTCGGGAAAGCCAAGGGTTGGGACAATGAGAGAGGTTGTGAAGTGGACAAATTACTTGCAACAAAACTTTGACAAGGTTAAGGTGCCCTTTTTAACTGCACACGGGACTGCAGACCCTATGGCGTGTCCTAGTGGGTCGGAAATGCTGTATGAGAAGGCTTCAACTGCAAAGGAGGACAAGTGTTTGAAGCTGTATGAAGGTATGTTTCACTCGTTGATCAATGGTGAATCGGATGAAGCTGCTGAAGTTGTGTTAGCGGATATGAAAGGTTGGATTGATGAGATGTCGAAAAAGTTTGGTCCTAAATCTATCGATATAAATGACGAGAATGAAAATTGAGAATGGTTTTTGGCTGTAGTGCTATATATTTGCTACGTATTTGTTAGGATCAAGTTAAAATCTGTTTTTTATATATGTTGTAAACTAGCTAATAACTATGTAAGAGCTTGACTGATGGAGCTTGAGCTGAGTTTCAGTTCTAGTAACATGACAAAAGTTTGAGCTTAATCAAGCTTGATAATAAGTACTTTGAGTTCGACTCATATGTCTTTTGCTTGTGATGGTCATGCGCGACTTCAATTCGTTGGATGTCTTTAGCTCTAGAGAAATGGCGTGTTAGCCTGATCAAGACGGTCTTAATAGCCGACTCTACTTAGAGCATCTCAAATGGTATAAACTTTATCAAATTTATAGCATTGCCACATCATAGTTTTATGGGAAGTGGTTTGCACACTCCTTGTTTTGATTGAGACACTAAAAAATATAGTGATTTGACATTTGTACTTTTAGATCACTTTTACTCATATTCATTCTTAGAAGGGTATAAATGTCAAATCATTATATTTTTGAGTGTCCCAATCAAAACAAAGAGTGTGCAAATCAACTCCCTAGTTTTATAGTATAAACTTATTGCTTGTTTGATTTTATAAACCTGCAAGGTTCATACAAGTATCACATTCACGTTCTTTTAAATATTTTAGTGTTACTTATAAAAAAAATAGTGTTAAAATGCAAATTATACGCATATTCTTTCCTGTTTCCTTGGTTCATACATACGGAGTACAATGATACAAATCATGCTCTATGAACTTCTATAAACTTTGTCATGCAATGCTAACTAAGTGAATGTTATAAACTCCACCAAGGATGATAACTCACCATAAGGATGATAACTCACCATAAACTTCTTGCACAAACCTCTACTGAAGATGTTAGTATAGTATATTTGTTTTAATTTTTTTCTCTTTGCTTTTTACCTAGTTAGAGCACAAGGTATGGTAACATCATTAACACCGTCACATCAGCTTTCACACCATAACACCAACACCCAAAATACCCAAGTAATCATAATACCATTAACACCACTTTTTGGGACCCACTTTTTTTTATTTTTTAATTATTTAACCCAAATAAATTATAACTAAATATTTCATTATTTAATAAAAATATAAATTATAAATTAAAAAAATTAAAAACGAAAAAAAATAAAAAAAAATAGATTGGGCCTACACCACCCTTCTTCCCCTTTTCTTCTTCTTCTTCTCTGTACCAAAAAAACACACACACGAAAACACAGACTTAAAAAACACACACCAGAACACACACAAACACACACTAAGCACACACTCAATTTTTTAAAAGAAAAAAAAAGAAAATTGACACCAACGCGCGTTGGTGGCTCGACGCCGAGACCAACGGTGTTGGCCAACGCCAAACGTGGGTATGGTGACACCGGCAACGCCGGAGCCACGTAGGCTCAACGCCGAGCACGGCGTTACCATACCTTGTGCTCTTAGCCTTTCGCTAGTTTGCACTTGGAATTGTTTTAAAAACGAGATGGGAAAAGACCCGCGCGTTGCGGCGGGGCTAGTTTGTTATGGACATTTGTGTGTGCGGGTTTTATTTCAGTTTTTCTAATTGAGGGTCGTTTTTTAATTGTGTATCTATTTGTGAAGGCAGAAAGTTAAAAGGAGTTTCAAATAATTGTCTAAAGTTCCTATTTAATTTAAAGCAGGATCACTGCAACATCTCTTAAATTCGTGAGGTCAGTTGTAGGCTTCCTAAGTGCTAAAATCATACGCACGGATACTCTTAACTTTAACAACAACAATGCATGTCTCAAAATTATAAAAGAATTAGTCAAATTTGTATTCCTTAACTAATGTCAAAGTCAATTTTCAATTCCATTGTGACAACCTTAGTGGACATACACCATCGCCATTTCAAGGAACCACACAAAGCACATGACTAATTTAAATAATACGGGCACCTGACTTTCATCTTAGTCAGAAAAATAACAACTAAACACACCAGAAGATCCAATTTTATAGACAATTTTAAAAGCTTGGTGCCAAACTTACAACAAATAAGCAAGCTAAAATGTCCAATGAATGTTTAAATCTTTGTAGATACTAGTTACGAAGTTTCAACATAGAAACTGGCACTTACAATATAGCCAAAATTGGGATCCAAATGCAACTGATCTTTTTAGCCTGTATATCTTTATCGATCCAAGAAGCTATGGCAACATGGATAGCCCAATAGATTTTAACCTGCCCAACACTTGCAAATGTATCCTAGTTCTTATTTTTTTCACAGCCTTCGGCTATGTACTAATGCTGATGCACCATCTGAGATAACCTGAAACACAGATATATAGACTATATATAGATCAATTTAATCAACTAAACATGGTAGGGTCATAGTGCTTATACTGTTTACAACATTTATGCATTTTACTTGTATCGAACTTAGATTAATAACAAAACGCTTCTTATGCTTGAAATAATTTTTTTGCTAAATATCTATGTATTTTTTCTTTTATTTGTAAAATAATTCGGGTAATTCGGGTCGACCAGAAAACCGAACCGAATTTAGATTCAGTTTTCGGTTCGGTTGAATTCTACTTTGGTTCAGTTCGATTTTCGGGTTGACAAAAAAAAGTAACCGAACAAAACGAATAAGCAGATAACCGAACCGGTCAACACCCCTAATAGCACCTACCTCCTCAATACCCTTGTTGGACTATATTATTTCAGCCCAAATATAAAAAAGAAAACAACAAAATGAGATGAGGCACATAGGCAGTGTTGTTATACTAACTTTTGTGCTTGAATGATATTTAGTTGCTAAAAAAAACATGTGTTAACATAAATAAAAGGCATTGTTTAGCATTCTCCAACCCTTGTAAAATCCTTATCCAGAATAACATATGTAGTAACAACATTAAATACTGACTCTGGCAGCACCTCCCTCAAATTTTCAGAATGTGCTTAGGCATTATTTTATTATTTTTCAAAAAAAGGATTACCTCATTCCTTAGTTTTCGGTCACCCTAAAGTGTTTCTGCTTCCTCTTCGTGTCGTTGTTTTTCCTACGAATACATAAGTCAAGACATCAAATGACATGAAACAATGAAATTTAACTTAGTAGTATTTCAAAACATCAAATTCCAAGTTTTAAACATAAAACACAATTAGTCAATATAAATCACATCAAAGAATCTAACTAACTATACAGACATTCAAGATTGCACTTTTTCACAAATTGTCAAAACACCACAAATCATATCAACAATCAAACACAAACAAACTCGTAAAAATCCAAAGGTTAAAAAAACACAAACCCATAAGTTGTCGCCAGTGATTTACAATCAATCAATCAATCTTTTAAAAAATATAGCAACCCCAAGATATTTAGCTCTTATATAACACCTCATGTTTTAGGTCATTGTACGACATTATGTAATGCACAATTTATTTTTAGGGTTTTACGCGTTTGCTCTTAAACCGTAAACGTTAAGTTAAATCGCGTAAACTAAAAATGATCATTCAATGTAAACGGGCATTAAACAATTAAATGTTTACATCAAGCAAGTGTTATATGATTATTATGAGGATAATTAATAACTTTGTTCATCTTATTTTTATTGGCTACGTAAAATGCTTACGTTTCGCGATAAAACGCGTTTCGGCATTCCCGGAAGCACCAAAACCTAACTACGCTTAAACGAATACCCACGATTATACTCAATACCCAAAATAATCAATATAACATCACATGGGAGCCTATGTGGCCGAATTTTCAAGGATATGACCAAAAATCATCAACTTTATATCAACTTGCTCAAAATATCAAGGTTAAGAAAGATCATAGGGAACCAACTCTTACACCATGAACCACTTGACTAATTAACCTTGTGCAAGGGTTAGAAAGTGATCATGGTTAGGTTAATTAGATATTTTCACTATAAATAGCATGCACTCACTCTTACTTTCATAAACACTTAGCCAAAAGTCACAAAAACGTTTCTCTTGTCTCTCCTAAGCTCACGGCTCAAAGTAGCCTCACAAACAAATTCATACTTTGATTTTATAAGATCATACAAGTACTCTCACATCATATCTAAGATACTTCAAGGTGATTTGAAGTGTTGGATAAC
>BQNB010044894.1:0-44614 GCA_026074375.1 Tanacetum coccineum
TGATGTCAAAGTTGATACGTTACCTCAACCTTGGAGAACATTTGGAACCATCATCAACAAGTGTCTCAGTGGTAAAGTAACCGGCATTGACACACTTCATCTTTCTAGGGCTCAGATACTTTGGGGATTGTATCACCAGAAGAATGTTGACTATGTCTACCTTCTATGGGAGGACCTAGTTTATCAGATAGAAAACAAGGAGTCAAGGAAGAACAAATATATGTTTTACCCAAGATTCACCAAAGTCATCATCAATCACTTCATGTCACAAGATCAATCAATCCCAAGAAGAAACAAAGTGGACTGGCACATGGCTAATGATGATCCTATTCTCACTACCATGAGATTCATCCCTCAGCATGAAGTTGTTCAAAAGTACGGTGCCATTCTTCCTGACAACTTAACCACTCAAGCAATGAAAGAATCTGAAGCATACAAGACTTACTATGCTTTTGCTACTAGAAAGGCGATTCCTAAACCAAAATATGTACGTCGATCTACCAAGGAAAAGCCTGAACAAGCCCCCGAGGCTACCTCCGGTAAAAGACTCAAAGCTACTGCTAAAGTGACTAAATCAGGAAAGAAGAAGCAACCTGCTAAAGGACTGGAGACTCTATCTGAAATTGCATTGTCTGAGGCTGAACAGATGAAACTAGCCATTGAAAGAAGCAAAACACAACTTCACAGCTCTCAACCCAGCGGTTCTGGTGCACATGAAGGAACTGGTGTTACACCAGGGGTTCCCGATGTACCTAAATATGGATCTGATGACGAGCAACTATCTTGGAAGTCTAGTGATGAAGAAGAAGATGATGATGATGATGATGAAGTAAATGTAGGCAAAGACGAAGATGATGATGATCATGATAATGATGATGAACGGACTGAATCGGACAATGATGGTGAAGACTTTGTTCATCCCAAGTTTTCAACTCATGATGATGAAGCAAGGCAAGAAGAAGTAAATGAAGAAGATAGCTTTGATCCTAGGGTTCAAACACCTTCCATTGTTGAAATCAACATATGATGATACAATGATGAAGAATTTCAAGAATCAACATATGATTGATTAACAGTGATGAAGAAGTTCAAGGAGCGAATACTGAGGAAGAAGAGATGGATGAAGAGGCGACACATGAAGAGGACGAAGCGAATGAGCTATACAGGGACGTGAACGTTAATCTGGAGGGAAGAGACACTGTGATGACGGATGCTCCACTGCCTAATGTTCAAGCAACTCAGGAAACAGAAGATACTCACCGCTTCGATCAATCTTGAAGGTCTACAGCAGAGTTCTTCCGTGTCATCTGACTTTATTTCTAACATGCTCAACCCTAGACCAAATACAGGTATTGACTCAATATTTTCTCTTAACACTGAGGAAACTTCACTTGTAGATGTTCCGGTCACCACTATTGCTGAGCCACCTCTTATTTCTGCAACAATTCTTCCTCCACCACCCAATCCTCTTATCACACAAGTGCAACAAACACCAGCTCCAACACCAACAACTGTTCCAAGCACCTCCCTGCAAGATCTTCCCAACTTTGGCTCTTTATTCGGGTTCGACCATAGACTTAAAACTTTAGAAACCGACTTCTCTGAGTTCAAGCAAACGAACCAATTTGCTAAAGCAGTTTCTTCCATTCCCGACATTGTTGATGCGTACCTTGCAAACAAGATGAATGAAGCCGTAAAAACAGTTGTTCAATTGCAATCTAACAGACTCAGAGATGAAGCTCAAGCCGAAAACAAAGACTTTCTCAATAAACTTGATGACAACATAAAGAAAATAATCAAGAACCAAGTCAAAGAACAAGTTAAGGCACAAGTCTCCAAGATTTTGCCAAAAATTGAGAAGACAGTAAACGAACAACTCGAAGCAGAGATTATGACTCGCTCTTCCACTGAATCCAAGACATCTCTTGCTTTAGCTGCCAACCTATCTGAATTAGAGCTGAAGAAGATTCTCATTGAAAAGATGGAGGGCAATAAGTCAATCCACATATCTAATGAACAAAAGAATCTCTATAAGGCATTGGTTGAAGCTTACGAAAGTGACAAGCTCATTCTTGACACTTATGGTAATACTGCCTCGTTTAAAAAATGCAGAGATGATGAGGATAAAGACGAAGAACCCTCTGCTGGATCAAACCGAGGGTCCAAGAGAAGACGATCTGGAATAGAACCAGAGTCAACCAGCGCTCCAAAAGAAAAGACATCCAAGACAACTGGCAAGTCAACTGATGGGTCCAAATCTCAACACAAGTCTGCTGGCGAGTCTACTCATACGAAGGAGCCAATGCACAATGACAAGGATTTGGAAGAACCCGCATATCAAGAGTTTGATATATGAGCTACTGAAGAACAATCTGATGAAGAGACATCTCAGCATCCTGATTGGTTCCAAAAACCAGCCAAGCATCCTACTCTCGATCATGATTAGAACAAGACTTTACCTGGTGTTCATAGACCAGTTCAGCCTTGGTTAAGCAATCTGGCTCAAGAAGAATGTCCTCGTGAATCATTTATTGAGCTAATGGATACTCCTTTGGACTTCTCAGCATTTATAATGAATCAGCTCAATATTGACACTTTAACACCTGAATTATTAGCCGGTCCAACATTTGAGCTAATGAAAGGTGCATGCAAGAGTTTGGTTGAACTAGAATACCTCTTTGAAGAAGTCTACAAGGCAACCACGGATCAACTAGATTGGCACAACCATGAAGGTCAGTAATATCCTTATGATCTACGAAATCCATTACCATTGATACCTAACTCTTGCGGTCGTCAAGTTATTCCATTTTATCACTTCATCAACAACGACCTTGCGTATCTATCTGGTGGTGTATCCAGCCGTACTTATGCAACTTCCGTCATAAAGACCAAGGCTGCAGATTATGGTCATATCAAATGGATTGAAGATTTGGTCCCCAACACAATCTGGAGTCAAGTGCCGGTCAACTATAACAAGCATGCACTATGGGGAATCTCTCATTGGGGACGCAAACGTCAACAATTCAATGGATATACTGCTAATAGGGAATCTGCTCGTGATGTCTACTCCAAACGTAGAATCATTGTTGTTACAAAGCTTTAAATTGTCGAATGGCACGGCTACAAACATTTGGATTAGATCACCGTTCATAGTGATGAGCTATATACATTCAATGAAGGAGACTTCAAACGGATTCGCCTTCAAGATATCGAAGACATGCTGATTCTTCTTGTTCAAGGCAAGCTGACAAATCTCAATGTTGAAGATCGTCTCACTTTTGGTGTCTCTCTGAGAATGTTTACAAGAAGTATCGTCATCCAAAGGCGTGTTGAAGATCTTCAGTTAGGTGTCGAAAGTTACCAAAAAAAGCTCAACATCACAAAGCCAGATATGTACAGATATGATCTCAAATGCAGGGATGCCTATACAGCATATTCCAATCCTAGAGACTTCATCTATCAGAACAAAGACAAGAAGAACAAGTTGATGCGTATTGATGAACTCCACAAGTTTAGTGACGGTACACTCGATGATGTTCGAACTGCTCTTAATGGTCGTCTGAAATGGATTAGGATGGAATATCTACCAAAGACAATATGGGGACAGAATGACAGGGAACGAGCAAAAGCTATGATCCAGACGATCGATAAACAGCTTAAGTCAAGGAGGATAATGAGAAGTTTGGAAAAATTTGTTGGTGGGAGACCGTACGAGGGTGACTTGCGACAGCTGCAAAGGACCATTATGATGCTATCCATATGAGTCCTTTCATCATAATCAGGCCAACCTTTCCTACTATTACTTGTGAAATTTGTATATATGTAGTGTGGATATTAAGGTGATATTAAGGAGTGCTCGAGTACAAAATTTTCAAGAATTTCTTAGTAAATTTAAAAAATTTCAAATTATTATACTTAACACTGTCTTATAAACCCTCAAAAATTGAGGGGGAGCATTAAAGTGTTCCTGCTCGATATTATGTAACATTTTGTCCCCGTACTTTTAATCAATTGATATCCAAAATATTAAAGGATTAACATTTTGGATAAGGGGAGAAAATGTAATTAAATTGAACGTAATTTGTATTGAAATGTGATCATATAAAATGGACTTAATGCACTCCACACTTAGCATGCACTACGATTACGATGCACATGTTAAGGGGGAGCTTTTAGTGATAATGAAAAACTCTCAAAGTGTAAATATTTTTGATATTTATATCAAACACTTTGATTGAAGTTTTTCAATGATTTTGGAAGGATTGTGATGAAATACCTAAAAGACCGACCATGTACGTAAATTTATGGAGTTATAAGGCGTTTTAGGCTTAGTAACAAATCCCATTTATCCAGCCAGAACCGTATGGATCAACCTATGGGATATCCCCAGTAAAAAAGAAGATTGTAAAAAAGTTTAGTGTAGAAGTCCTTAGGTATGATACAAAAGGAGAAAACGTGAGAATCGGGAAAAGTGCCGACTGAGATGGAGCTAGCAATGGAATAAACCCAACAAGGTGTTAGTTATGAAGTCTCGGTAAGTGCTAAAGGGGTTGAAGAATGAAAAAGAAATGTAAGGATAAAGGGTGAAAAGAAAGAAGCCCTCCATACACTTAGGCAGAAACCGGGTCAATACATAAACTGTCAGAAACACTAAGTTGTTGTCTGACATTGAAGACAGTCATGGACCCAGTGACGCTAAGCACAACCCTCCCTAGCCACTCAAGGTCTCTCAACAGACTCTTGTTTCATTTCTCACGGAGATTACACGCATTTCTATCAACTTTCTCACTCCGAGTTAGTTGATATTAAAAAGGTGGCAGTCTGCTCTAGCCTCTGATCACTAAAATCAAAGTGCACTATTGAGTCTAGAGCCAAAAGAGATCATCCATAAATCTCATTAGGACACTTGTCAAAATTATGCTTGCTATCTCACACAATGTGAATAACGAGAAATAAACTAAAGAGTACTATCGAATAAACCTTGTGATTTTTGCCAAGAACATCCGAGTCATATCAATCAACAGGTGAAGATGGAAATCCTGCATGATGTCAACATCAACAAACGTCATGGTAGGTGCTTGTGCGAGTTCAATATGAATCAAAGTTGTGACAACTTGAAAGAAACATTGGGACATCTATACAGAATCAAACTTTGTTCCATGTAAGAATTGACGATTGATGATGAATTTTGAAATGATTAACACTCTCGATGTGTCACAAAACCACTTTAGCAAAGTGATACGTCGATTGATTTTCAAATCAATTTTTTATTTCAATCGGTGAGATAGTAACTCACTGGTTCACTCTTATCGTGTTGTCTGCTTTGAGACGTTCCGATAATGAGAACATGCTGAGTTTGATGAATCTGATACACATGTGTTAGAAAGATTCGATACTTCAGCTGGAAATCCTGTCAAGGAGATTCTTCTTAAATTGAATCTACCTGATCACAGGTCGATCCTCACGGATTCGAAGGTTACTCTAACCAAACACGGGCGAATGACAAAGCCATATTCGTCCCCCTGCTTTATTGCTAACTGTTTTAATGCAGGATACTTAAAGATGGAGGTGAAGGTACCTGATTCCAGCTGACTCACAAGATTTATAACCACATGCTCATACCCGACCGAAAAACATAAAGACATCATGAAAGCTCAAGTAAATGTTTTAAGACTTCCAGCACACTGATACCAGAACGTCCTTCTTATGTGACGAAGTATTAAAGTCAAAGAATTGTCAAAGTATTCCATCACTCTGATACCGAATCTTCTCGAAGTGACGAAGTTTAAAGTTAAAGATTTTCAAGAAGATGCACCATAAAGCTTTTCAAGTCAACAAATCAAGAAAGGTATTCGAAAAACAAAGAAATAAAAAATAAAAAAAAAAAATGAGCATGTCAGTCCAGAAGTCACAAGTTCACAAGATGGCAAAGTTTACAAGATGGCGAAACGAGATTATGCTTGGTTGATGATCTCAAGGTGTTCAAAGATCACATTCAAGACAAGATAAGGAACAAGCTCAAGACCTAAAGTCTATGATCACTACATCAAATCACAAGTTAATGATTGAAGTTAAAGACTACGAGCTCAAGACTAAAGTCGAAGCATAGTATGCTAAGTTTAAATTTTATAAATTAGAGTGACCTCCCTTAGGGGGAGATTGTTAGGAACAAGAAAAGTCTCGGTCACTTCCAATATTAACTAGTCAAAGCCCGTAGTTAGTCAATGTTTTTATAAGCGATATGGTCCTAAAGGACGCATGGAAGCCTTATAAGGGCCCCTAGCCCCAAATAGGAGTATAATACATCTCATCCATGCCTTGAGAGGTGGTTGGTTGGTTGTATGTTTCACATTTACACATATATCATTTCATGTTCTCTACTTTCTCTCACTAGAAAATATATCCTTCCTCCTACTTTCTCTCTCTAGTTCTTGGTTTATAGATGAAAGATTACTTGTATTCTACAGTCTTCTTTGCTGTAACTTATGCTAGGTAAACTTGGCAACCCTTCTGGATGTACTTCTAGGTTTTGGTGCACGAGAGCCATCGCCTTCAATTACCAACACTTCATCTCCATAAGGAATATGAACGGTCTTTTCATCACAAACGATCACTGCGTGGTATTTCGCCAACCAATCCATACCGATAATGACATCGAAACTACCGAGTTCTACAGGAATTAGGTTAATATCGAACGGGTGTCCTAGTAATCCTAACGTGCAACCTCTAAGTATCACCTTAGTTTATGAAATTCTTCCATCGGCTAATTCAACAGCATAACTAACGTCTAAAGTGGATGGGATGACATTAAGCAAGGCACTAAAGGTAGTCGACACAAAACTTCTATTGGCACCTGATTGTAGGTAAATTTTATATACCCAAAATATATATACTAATATAACTTTAAGAGTAATTAAGAAAATTACCAAGTTACCCTTGATAAAATTCACTCTCAAAAATATATAATATAATATATAATACGTATATTAAACCGGGTAAGTATGATCACCCGGGTCGTTTCCCCAACGACTAGTGAAATTGAAACCACCCAAAAAAAAAAATTTTTAGTTCGGATTCTGATTTGAAATGAGCAAATGGATGAATTGATTATCAAAGCAACAATTAAAAGGACAAATAAAAAAAAATAATTAAACAATTAAACTAATACGGAAACAATTATTTTTAAAAAAAAAAAACCACGACAAAAAACAAGTAAAACAATTTTAATCCCTAAAAATGTAAACTAAAATTATAAACCTAAGATTGGACAAAAGAAAATTTTAGGAAAAAGAAAAACATTTTTTTTCGCTTTTTGGATTAAAAGATATAATTTTTCTAAGATTTAAACTACTTAAAAACTAAAAAATAATAAAACTATTAAAAATTAAATCCTAAAATTTTTATAAAAATTACACTAAATAAAGAAAGTGTGCAGAAATTTTATAAAAATAAAAGCCCTAATTTTTATCTTTTTATAAAAGTTTAATTAAACCAATTAAAACCTAACCCTAACTATTAATTAGAACTTAATAAACTAATTAAAAACTAACTTAGGGACTAACTGTGTTAAAGACTTAAAGACTAACGGGCTAAAACATTTAACGGGCAAGGATTAACTGAAAAAACAACTAAAACAGAAAAATTACAAGAATGGTCCCTGGGGACTTACACCGACAACAACCTAAGTCCAATTATAAGCTTAAATTCTAAAAGTGCTTATCACTAAAAACTTAAAAGAGCAAAGTTGTAAAGGAAGCTAGGGAGAACAACTTTAACAAAAGCACTATGGTCTGAAACTCAAAGATAAGCTTCTAAAAGAGCTTCTCAATAAGCTGTTACAGAAACTAGGGGTTTAGGCTATGTTTTTAATTTTATTTAATTAGTTTTGTTATTACCAAAACAGCTATATAAGCTCAAATTAAGCTTAATGTGAAAAAGGAAAAGAGTTCTAGGAAGCTTATGAAATGCTTTATCTATGAATGCAAAGAAATCTAAGCTAGAAGTACTTTTAAACAACTAAAATTTAGCATGAACTAAGCAAACTCAGAAAATAAGCAAAATAGCACAAAATCCAAATTTAAAAGCTTAAAAAGTTAAACTAGACTCTAAAACTTTAAGGACTTATTTAACTACTTATAATCTATCTAATTAAGCTATAAAATCTAGGCCCATAAGCTAAATTAACAAATTAAAACCTTAAAATTCCTAAGTACTGTTTTTGGCTTTTTAACTTTTTGACAGCAAAAATAAGCTATGTAAATAAGCTAGAAAATGAAATCTAAAACTTATTCTATATTAAGCTATAGCTAATCTTAGCCCTACTTGAATTTAGGATCCTAAATCCTATTCTTACTTAACTAAAAATTAAGCCAAAGGTGGCAGTACTAACTTGTGAAAGCAGTACTAACTTTTTAGTTAGTACTGGTAGTGTAAAGTATCAGCAGTACTAACTTTTTGTTAGTACTGGTGCCCTTTGCACAAATGTAAACCAAGAGTGCAGGTTTCCTAAGGGAAATCCTGCACTAAGACACACTCAAATAGAGTGTATAAACACAATGCTAGCAAGATCTAGCCCTTGGAGGCTTAGATCAACAATTGCACAAGTGAAATTCAAAAGAAAGTTCCCCTGGTGCTAGAATCAACATAATAAACCATGACTTTTTCAATTTCACAATCTAACTTATAAAAACTCTTTGCCTAATGATTTTAAATGAAATCTAAGCTGACTTAAACAATTTCAAAAACTCACTTTGACTTTGGGAGGTCAAAATAGCTTAAACCAAACACCACTTTAAGACTAAGACATTTATGATTAAGCTACTAAGTTTGAAATCCAGTAAACAAGTGCTTAATACCAGACAATTAACAGATTAAAATTACTTTAATAAGCATGATTTAACAACTAAGCAAGCAATAATCTAAGACTTAAGCTACTTTACTATATTTTTGGTTTTTTAGAGGTTTTTTAAGACAATAATATGAAGATCTATGATTTAATCTAAGAAAATTGAAAACAGATAAACAACTATGATGATTTAGCTAGATAAAACTCAAATAAGCACTAATAAGCAAAGAGAATAAGCAAATAAGCAGATCTAAATATAGAAAGCAATGATATCATTATTTAAAGCTAGAATTAAAGAGAAACTTACAAACTCCTCTAGCTAAACAAGAGGACCAATAAAGGCAGCTACAAGCTCCCTAGCTTATTAGATAAGCTAGGGTAAAGTCCTTGGGATCTCTTCCAAGTTAAGATCCCCTTCCAAAAGCTCTAATCCAATAAGATCCATGATAGATTAAACTGATTTAAGGTTTAGGTAAGATTAATACTGAATTCAAATAGCTCTATTTCAGCTTATAGACTGAAAGAGCTTTAAATGAGCTTATTAGCTTGTTTAGACGACTTAGCTTATTAAGAGAGCTTATGAAAAAGAAAAGAGAGCTTATGAATGACTTTAAGCTAAATTTCATTAATGAAAATTATTGATTACATTACTTGAAAAGGAGATTACAAAACATTTTAAGGAAAATTACATTTAAGAAAAATACGAAATTTTAGCTAGACTAAAAATTACTAAAAAACTAGATATCGTGTGTGTGAGAGGTGAGGCCTATTTATAGGTGCTGAAAGAAGCTTCTAGGATCTCTTGCCCTGCTCTCCAATCTTTCAATCTCAGCCAATCATTTCTTCAATCATTCAAGCATCAATTGTGGCCGTTTGATCAAATTGTGGACACCTGAGGATTGCCAGCGTGTCATTCCATTGATGTGACGTTTGTGCTTCTTTTGTGAGTGTTTTAGCACAAAAACCCACATTCCATTGTGCTTTTCTTGTTCTGACGTGTCTTTGATGCTTAAGAGAGAGCTAATGACTCTCTTGATTTGACCTTAATGACCCTGCCATTGAACTTGAGCTACCTTGAATTGACTAATGCACCCTTTAATTTTGATTTGCCCTTTGTTTTACCATGGGAGGTGAAAGGGGGACGATGGGTGAATAGTAACTTTTGGCGCCCTTATTTCGACAGTTAAAACTGTTTAGACCTTGGGATTTTGCACATTTGGTCCTTCTCTTTCTTTCCTCTATTTCTAGCTATAAAACAGTTTGGGAATTTGCAATTTTAGCCCTTGTGTTTTATAATAAAAGGAAATGGGCTTTGTTTGACTTTGTTGACCATGATTTGGCTTTTCTTTGACTGGATTTGACTGAGGGCTTGACTATTCGGGCTCGGCTTGTACTCTTCTGATTCCTCGGTCTCGTGCTTGTTTCGTTTTTGACTATTTTCTTGTGATTTTTGACTTATCCATACCTCACACATAAACTCAAATACAAGCATATTTTTGCTATTTTTGGTCTGTTTTGGGTTTAATTGGGTTATTTTAAGTATAAATGGATATGTGTATCTACACTTTTCAATTCCCAAACTAAACGATTGTGTTGTCCTCACGCATTATCAACTTGCCTTATAAACCAAAATGCCTCAAAACTTCCCCAAACTAAACCTTTGAAAAGTAGCAAAGATTTTTGCTGAGAGAGTTAAGAGATCACAAGTTATAAAACACCCGACTTCCCATTTTCTAAGATTTTTTCTCTTTTTATGATTTTTACCTAACTACAACTTATTTGTGTTGACATAATGTATTGTTTTCATTACCACATTGGTAACTTTAAGGATCATAGAACAAAAAGCACAATTAAGTGTCTAAAAGATAACTTCATCATCCCCGATTTTTCACTTTTCCCATGCTAAGCTTAAAAATAAGATCACTGCTAATTACGAACTAAGATGCTAAGACTACTTATAATTACAACTTGTGAATTCCTCTTCCCGACATAAATCATATATTTAGGTGTGTGTGTTCAAATTAATTTAAACCATTAAATCCACATATTAGATAGTTGAAATCCGACCAAGCTTTACACATGGGCCTTTTGGGCTAATATGTTAATCACTTAGTAGAATCACAACTCAAAGCAAACAAAAACCTCCTTAGCTAAGACTTCGTTGGTTCACTTGTCCCATAAATGACTTTCTTCTCTAGCGATCCCACCGTCATCGGGTAAGTGCTAAGGCTTTTGACACCCCATCCGGAGAATACTAACCGAAACGCATGAACTTCCGATGAAAAAGCTTTGTAGACTTTTGCAAACCTTAGCTCAAAAAGAATACCTTGGTTTTAGAAAATGAAACTTTTACTATTTATTTTCTAACTTTGCAACATTTTTATAACTATTTACATTATTGGGCTAGGAATTGGTATCACTTTTCTTTCGACGACACATCGGCCTCGCCTCCGACAAGAGCTCGCGTACTTATTATGATACCAACCCTAAATATACATCCTCCATCCTTTCTTTCGATGTCACATCGGGAGCGAACCGACAAATGCCCATGTACTTTATTGCGATGGAGTTTGTATATTACTTATTAACACTTAAGGATTTATAACTTGCATCCTTTTTATTCACTAACTACATCTTTATAGATTTTTTTTTATAAATACATTATTTTTGCAAATAGAAAAGTTTCGTTTTAGAAAACCAAAGTATAAATTTGAACTAAAATTCTTATTTACAAATGATGTCGACTTCATCAATAAAGCTTTTTCTCTAAATATGTTGATTAAACTTTTAAGAGTAAAACTCTAATTTGTAAAAATTAAAGAGAACACGTATAATTAATCATTTTAAGAACTCCGGGGAAGAAAAATCACAAGTTATTCTTATAAGCCTTTAAGCTTGATTAATGAATTAATCAAAAATAAACTTTTCTAAAAATTATCACTAAAATTTGCTTTTATTTTCAAAAATACTAGATTAAAAAGAAAATTATACAAAAAGGAATTATTAATTTTCCAACTATTTTCTATTTTTTATGATTTTTTCTAAGAAAATAGATATTCTCTAAATTCTATTATAATTCCTATAAAATACAAATATAACTGGAAAAATAAGAAAATAGTTTTTAAAACAACTACAAAGTGCATAATTTATTGGAGACAAAAAGCCCTAAAATTTATAAACTAATGAAACCTAATTTGATGACCATTAAAAACTAAAACCAAATTTTCATTTAAACTACCATCAAACTACTAAAACTATTTTATTATTCTAGAAAGACAGGGTAGGAAGTGTACAAAACTAAACTAAAGGGTAGGCGGGCAAACTATGAAGAATTTACACTACAATGAAAACGATTAACCTTGAACTATGAGAAAAGTACCAAACAGACCCTACGCTATGGCTTATTTTTGCTTATTCAAAAAGTGAGATTCAGCAAAAACTTAAAACTACAAACTTATTAAGGAGCTTATTCTAAACAACTTTAATGAAGGGACTTTCTACTTTTAACAACTCAATAAGCTAGAAAATAAGCACTTTCAAATCTGTTACAGAAACAAGTGATTTAAGAGCTTTTCTAGTTTTTGGCTTATATTTTGCTTATTTATAGATGAAAATGAAATATAAAAGATGCTAAATGGTGCTTATGATGTATACTAGAGATGTTTAAAAGAGAATACTAAGTCTTAACAAAGATAATAAAAATTAAAATGAAAAAGTGCTAGTTCTTGCTGATGCAATTGGTACTGATGTGGTTTGCAAAATACTAAAATGCAGGCTATAGTATCACTTTAGAAACTCCTATACTAACTCAATTCATGTATTTAAATCTATATTAACCAAGTTTTAACACTCTTGTACTAGAAATCACTTAACCTTCAAATTTTACTTAACATCAAAACTGTCCTGGTGCAAAATCAAAGTTTTAAAACATCTAAAAACTTTGATATTCATAAAAAGCCCTGACTCCTAAAAACCTATTTAACATTTGATATATGACCTATCACCAGCTGTATTAAGTAAATTTGCCAAACTATGTGACTTTATATTCAAATTTTACTATAAACCAAACACTCCTTTAATAATACTGTCTAAACTATTTTTGGCTTAAAAACTATTTAAACACCTAAACTAGCTCTAAAAACCTAATATCTTACTCTTACTAAATTCACCTACTTGAAGAAGCCTTTTAGAGCAAAAAACCTAAAGCTTATTAGTGAAAATAAGCTAGTTACTCTACTAGGCTTATACTAACTTAATGACAAAATTTTAAAAAAATAGAATCTAATTGAGATTTTTTATAAAGACAGCTTAAGACAATTACAACTATAAGCTAGCTAAGCAAATGACAGGATAAACATAAGCTTTAAAATGATTAAGCTAAAAATTAATTAAGCATTTAAAAATGCAAAATTTGAAGTACAAAAAGTAAACCTGAGAGTTAAGTAGTCTCACAGACCAGCCAACTCTGTTGAGTGATGGCTTTATAATAGCTTGAACCTAAGTGGCTCCCTAGCCTCTAAACCTTTAGCATCAAACTCAATAAGCTAATTTTAGCTTATTTACCTTGTAGCTTCCAAATTGAACTCAAAACAACTCAAGTTATCATTATTTGAATGTAAATTGATGAGAATTAGTAAATGAATGATTCTAAACAAAGTTTAACTGAATTCGAGCTTATGAACAGTAATAAGCTCAAATGAGCTTATTAAGAGCTTATTGAGTAAAATTGACTTATTATTGAAATCAAAGAACATTCAAACTTGTAAACTGAATTGATATTACTCAAATGAAGAAGTACAAGCTTAAAGTAAGAGAGTACAAGTGATTTAAACTGAATTTGAAAAATACTTGAAAGAAATGCTTAAAAATGAGAAAAATACAAACTGAAAATTAAAACAAAAAAAACAACCGGAAAATGAAACCTAGAGGTCCTATTTATAGAGGATTGAAGAAGAGAAGAGAGAGTTTCTTGAATCTTCCATTACATCTCAGCCGTTGATCAATTTTGAATCACTTATAGCCGTTTGATCATGTTGGTGATGTGTTCGACCCAATCAGGGGTTGACACGTAGGCTAGGTGAGGTAGAGGAGGGTTTAATACGAGGTTGATTGATATAGAGGAGCGGGGGAAGTGTTTTCAGGGAGATGGGTTGTTTGTTGGTTTTGGCGGGAAATGCTGTTGAGGCAGTTAGGGGGAAGATTTAAAACGCGTTTTCTGTTTGAAAGTTTGGAGTAATGACATAAATGGTCCTTGTCTTCCACCCGTCCCTTTTCTAGTATAAAAGAAGTTTCAACTTTGTCATATTCGGAAAATCCTTGGCCGTTTGTTATTTCCCCAACTTTCTCCTTTTATAACAATCACTTTCTTTATTTTGCAACTTTTAGTCCCTTTGACTCAAAACTTCCAAAAGAACCCTTGAGTGTTGAAAACTTGTCATTGTTGGTCCTTGGCTTTGATTTTGGGCTTTTGACTTTCTTTCTTGTATCGAGCTGATCCATACTTTTTGATTTGTCTTTTCCCCGTCTTCATTCTTTTCTTGTCTCTTTCGTTCCATGCGGTATTTTGACTGTATTTGCTTCTTTTTTGTCTTTTTTTACACCTTCCTAGCACAATAGACACAAAAGCACACATTTTTCCTATTCTTTTGAATGTTCTGGCTTTATTTTGGCAAAATCCGGGTAATTTTATATACAATTTAAAGCAATTATCAAAATTCCCCAACTAATGGATTGGCCGTGTCCTCCACGCAATGTTATCCACGTGTACGACTTTGGTAAACTAACAAGTTTCCAAATGCCCTTGCTTACACCTTTTATGAATCAACCTTTTTTATAAACAACTTTCGCTTTCTCAACAATTAACTCTTAAAACACGTAAAAGTCACTCACATTGCAATATTTTGCAACTTTTAAGGCTACATTGAAATAGTCTACCCGATTAATAGAGCACAAAAGAGAACATCCGGCATCCTTGACTTTTCACTAGACTAAACAAAGCTATTAAACAAGATCATTGTCAATATAAGTCCAAATGATTAAGCTCTTATACTTATAACTTGTGAACTTTTCACTCCCAGGAATAAATTAATGATTAAGATGTGTGCACTCTTTTTAACTCAACCATAGATCAATTTATCTTCATAGTTGAAATCCATCTAAGCTTTACAAATAAGCCTTGTGAGCTCAAATGTTAATAACCATAGATAAACCGACATCAAAGCTAAAAGAATTTGGAAACAAAACTTATAATTGATTTGAGAAAATGAAATTTTTAACCCATTATTTAAATTTATCCATATACATAATAATTTTTTTTCTTTCACTAGGAAAGTTGTCTTAGTTCGAACCCTACTATAGGCCTTTCTTCCCAAATAGGAATATCGCACAACAACTGGTGTTCTGAGTTTTCGAACCCCCCCATCCGCTGCAACGTTTGTGAGTTTATCGCGACAACACTTTTTCCCTAGAAAGCCTAGAAACCAAAGTCCCCTTATTTGCAATCATCACCTAGGCCGCGCTCAAAGTGATAAATGCCTACTACCTTGATTCCTCGTACATGTTTTTTAAATCCTTAGTTGCGACCCCATCCGAGTCCTTTCCTCTCACATGTGATACGCCAACGATTAAAACTATATAAGCATTTTTATTCTAATTTTGCGAATGCTTTCATTGGCACGAAAAATATTGTCTTTTTTGAATTAGAAATGCTCACTGCAATTCTTTTTATAATTAATACTTTTTGATGAATGAAAATTTTCACTTTAGGAAATCAACTAATAAATTTGAAACCAAAAATCTACTACATAGTAAAAATAGAATTCTTTCAAAATGTAGACTTTTTCTAACAGACATTGGTTACTTAGCTAAATTACAAAAGCAGCACAGTATGATTAAAGTGTGTTAAGAGCTTGTGGAGTAAAAAGACACAAGATCATTCATAAAGCTTTAGTTTTCCTCCAAAATAAACCTTGCTTTAAGCAAAATAACATATATATTTAACTACAAATCAAATTCTTGTTTCTTGTCTTCACATTTTAAAATCCAAAGCATTAGGATTTGTGAACAGCTTTGCCCCCACAAAATGGTTAGGTTAAAGAACTAGCTATGGCATTTTTACACGGATCAAGTCAAAATAACCTCCATAATTCTCACCAACGGATTACCAAAAAGTGTGTTTTTTTCCAAACTAAGCTTCTTTTGAAGCTTCTCTATAACAAAAATTTAAAAAATTTTTCACTTTTCCACAAAAAGGAAATTCAAAAAAGATTCAAACAAGGTAGCGTGAAGTGCAATCAATATCGAAGATATCCTTCCCCAAACAAACATGTAAACTATTGTCCTCAAAGATTTTAAAATAAGGGTCCAAAGGATTTTAACAAAACATTCTATGGACATGCCAAAAGAATAGATGTTAGTTCGATAAAGACAAAGGATAAGAGATTTCCCACTTTATGAAGAGAAGATTGGAGACCATCAATGGAAATTGTGGGAATTGCTTTTGTCCTTCACAATAATGAACCAGTGAGGCTTCCAAAAATCCGAAAACCTAGACAAAAAATCACAAACAACCAACAAAGATGAAAAAGAACAAGCACCCTCTCTTCTTTTAACATTGTTAGCTCAAAACCAACTCTAAAACGGCTTAGTTTTGTAACTGAGTACAAGCTATACACGCCCCCGTAATTAATTTGGTCCTTGGTGAAGCAAAGAGAAAAAATCAAAAGAAAATAAAAGGATAAGCATGGTGTGCATCCCACGAAGCGCTTGTTATTATAGAGTCCCCTTCGCTTGACAGCATTCCCGTTTACCCCAAACAAGGTCATTATGTGGGTAATAGTGGTGGAGAAAAAATCCAAGAGGTTGAAACCTCGCCCAAAACCAGGATATGAAATATATACCTGTAGCATTTTTGATCTCGGGTTTTAAAAAAACCGTTTTGGAAAAGGATTTTCAAAAGAGAAAATGTGAACCTGAAATGCCTTTGGTAACATGAAAGCCATTAAGGGTGGTGGAGTGGGTCCACAAATCTTAAAAGCATCTCTTTCAAAAGATTTCCCATGAAATGTAAATCCTGGGTTTCAAATATCTTAAAAGTTAAAGACCCTTCCTGTAAGTCACATTATCAAAAATACCCGGATTAAAATTTTTATCTTCACTCCCCGTGGAGTAAGATGTGGGTAAAACCTCAGGATAAGTGACAAATGGTAGAAAAGATCGGGTAGTATATGTGAAAGTATCTTCCTCTTCATCTAAAACATCATTTTCACCTATACCCAGGTAAGAAAGTTCACTTGTGTTAATTTCATCAAAAACATTAGCTTCAGCCCATCAGGTCTCCGTCCATCAAAAGTAAATGACTCAATACTCGAGAAAATCATCGAATCATACCGAAAAACTAAGCAACAACCGCCACCTTCTACAGGCAAATCAAGATCCACAACGGGGATAGTAGAGGAGGGGCAAAATATGGCGAAATCGGGATAGGAGAGCGAGACATAAAAGTGTTAATCTTTCAATTAAAAGATAATTAACTTTCGACAATTTCCCGAAGAGAAATGTCAACGATCTTAGAAATGTCGAAATCAATCTCTCCTCCGTCCTCCTCAATATCAACACAATCATAAACATCGTCATCATAATCGTCATCGTCGTCGGTATCATCGTCATCGACACAAACTTCAACAATTTCCGGCGAAATCGGAGCAAGATGAGCAAGTCTACTCGTGGACTTCTCGTAATAGGAATCATCAATGTCGAACAAATTACACTCCCCCAAACTAAAGTCATCGGACTCACTTGGGGTATGAACAAGGGTCTCAACACTAATCGCCTCCGTTTCCGGAGTAGTGTTAATATGCCCGTCTCCCATTATGGTGGTATCCTTAGGCCCTACGTTTTTCGAAAGGGAGTGTGGTATCCATATTCGGATGAACCGCATATAATCCCCAAATTAATCATCATCAATCTCAATGAATAATAATCATGACTTCGAGCACTACTTCATACACTCTAAGCTCTTTTGCTTCTTGTATGATTTTCCGAATTTCAATGCTTAGACCATTGAATTTATCCTTAAGCTCATAAATCTTATCTTCACATTTTCTTCTATAATCAATAAACGATCGTCCTCCTTTGATATTCTCTTATTATCCTAAATCATTCATCCAATCTTTCATCCTCTCTAAACACTGCTGCATCTAATCTCCAAATCTTGGATTCTCATTTCTTGAGGAGATTGACTTTCATTTAAGGCTTGATTAGCTTTTTGAAGTCTCTCCTCAGCAAGCAGTTCCGCAATACTCTTCTCTTCTTGATCTTTCTGGATTTGGTTAGAAGTTTCTTGCTTTAGTGGTTGAATTTCATTAAGGATTTGTAAATCCTTAAGAAGACTTTGCAACAATTCTTGCAAATACTCAGGTTGAGTTTGCTCTTCTTCCACAACTTGCTTGATCTTCAAAAATTTCTCCTCAGCAAGCAATAACTTGATGCTCTTTTCATTATGAGGAATATGATCATACTTCTTCAAGAAGTTTTGCATAGCTTCTATAAGATCCGTTTGAGCATGTAGCATTTCCATACTTGCTACCGGAGGAGTCTGATAAACATCGGAAAACTGCGGGGGTTGAAATTGGTCGAAACCGGAAGAATGAGAATTAAAATACTCTTGGTTCATCGGCTGACATTGTAAGTCTCATGAGATCCCCCACAGTTTTCACAACAAAGATATTTGTAGTGGAAGAGTTTTGTGAATCAATTGTGGGAAACCAATCAAAATTTCGATTATATAAGCAAGCACGGTTTCCCGCTTCAGAACATGGGAGTCGGATCTTTTGGTGGACAATTGTAACCGAAGTGAGCACCTTTTCCACAAGATTCACAAATGCATTTTTGACAAAAAATCCCATTTAATGAATCACCGCACTCATAACAACAATTATGGTCGATTTGTGGAGGATCTTGTGAAATATTTTACACCGTGGTCTTGATAACAACGCATAGGCTCTCGAGGAGCATTAACAACGTTGTATTGTCCATCGATGACTCGACAGAATATGAAAGTTTTGGAAAATTTCATTTTCAACACAATACTCAAGCAATTCTTTTTCGAATTTCATACTTATAAACGCGTACCATCCATTACAATACTGACCATCGATCAGGGTTTCCAAACACCGTACAATGCAAAGAAGAGTCGGGCACGGGAACAATGATCTGTCTTTAAGATTCCTATTGAACAACACTCCTTTAGTTTACAACTGCCACAAGTGAACATTCTTTGGATTTGCATAAAGGGAATTTTGAACGATTAGGCGCCATAACAATTAAACATTTATTGAGATAAGGAAAAGAGAATTAAACAAAATAAGAGGAATTAAGAAAAATATTTATAGCTTTTCCATAATAAAACATAAGAACATTAGAAAATTTGAGATTGAGAAGAATCCTTTTTGGGAAAATTTAATTTTTAGTATTTATTATGAAGAAAAAACTATTTTTGTTAACCGTTTAATACAAGCATCATCACGGAAAAGTCTCTAAGATTACGGCAAGATTACGCACAAGTGAGCGGAAAAGCTTAGCGAGCCGCAATGACTACTTAGAAAGTAGCTATCACTTTTCCTTAAACTCACCTTATAGTTTGTAAACTTAAAGGTCCGTCGTACCTCGCAAGTAACTCACGATTTGTTTTGTTGTTTATTGGAATGGTTTAAGATGGATAGCTAGTATCCAAATTTGTTTATTTATTTATTTTTTTTACTAATTCGATAGGAATCGAATTAATGAACTTTTTATATTTTTATACAAAAATAGCAAAATAACTTCCAAAGGAAGGGTCTTCAAAACTCTACTTCAACGAATATCCTTCAAAAATCGTTCACGTCTTCCCCGGCAACGGCGCCAAAATTGATTCGTGTTTGATAAGTATAGTATATATCTCTATAGTGCAAACTTTCACCAACCAAGATACCGTAAGTAATTAATCACTTAGGAAAGTAATTAATACACGGGTCGTAAATTCCTCGAAGAAGTCGTGAATTGAGATTTGGTAATAATTCGGATTCGAGTCAAGAATGGTTAAAAGATTTTTGGATTTTGAATTATACTACAAATTTAATAGAACAATTATACTATAGAAACGATTAAAGAGTGAAGCGGGTGAGAAATCAAGATTAACTAGGCAGTGAGGGCGAGACTGGAAAGACAAACGTAGGAGAGAGATAAAGAGACGGTGACACAGCGTAGAAACTGAAATTTAAAATCTAAGGCACGACTTTTAACAAATTTAATACCTAAAAATCACAAATTTAAAAAGAAAATTTTAGGAAAAAGAATTGGAATTTTTTAACTATTTTTGAATTTTTTATGAATTTTTTAAGAAAAAGAAACTAACTAAAATCTATTTTAATTCCTAGAAAATACAAATTAAACTAGAAAAATAAAGAAAAATGGTTTTTAAAAACTACAAAGGTGCAGAAATTTATTGGAACAAAAAGCCCTAATTTTTATAAACCAATTGAACACTAATTTTATCAATTAAAACTTTTAACCTAATTTTATAAAACTAATTTCTAGAAATTTATAAAACGAATTTTATTTAATACTACAAAGACAGGGTATAAAGTGCTAATTAGGAAAGTAAAGGGTAGGCGGGCAAACTATTGCAAATTTACACTGCAGTATAAACGAATGCCCTTATACTTTGGAAAAATACTAAACAGACCCTACGCTATGGCTTATTTTTGGCTTATTGAAAAAGTGAGATTCAGCAAAAACTTAAAACTACAAACTTGTTAAAGAGCTTATTCTAAACAACTTTAACAAAGGCAACTTGAACTTTTATCCACTAGATAAGCTTGAAAACTAAGCTTTTGCAAAACTGTTACAGAAACTATAGGTTTTCCTATCTTTTTGGATTTTGGCTTATCATTTGCTTATTACTTGATGAAAAGGGAAACTAAAAGAAGCTATTTGTAGATCAAGATGTGAACTAAAGATATCTAAACAAAAATTAGCTGAGTATTAACAAATTTAACAAGAAAATTGAAATGAAAAAGTGCTAGTTTTTTGCTTAAACTGAAATAAGCTTTTTCAAATAAGCTAAACTGCTTATTTCTAAACCTCAAAAGCTAAAACTTTGGAAATAAGCTATGCTATGCCTATTAAGCAAATCTAGATAAAAGGTTTTTCAAGTTTAAAACTAGAAATGAAAATCAAAATAGAAAATAAGCTAGAGATCTATATGCTGCTATATTACTTTTGATAAGATCTAAAAGCTACTTAACAGCTTATCAGTGAAAGCTACTTGGTGAATTTTAAAGACCTAATGTAATATTACCAAGGTGCTTTTAACTAAATCCTAATTTCTACTATCAAGAACCAATAAGATTGCTAGAAAAGAAGAGAAAACAGCAGTATTTGATGATTCTTCTATCACTTATGCTGATGCACTTAGGATCAATTCAAATGCAAATTGAATTACACTCTTAGCAACTCTTACACTATCTAAACACATGAACTTCAACCTGTATTAACTAAACATTGACTCTAAAATGCCTTGAATCTTTAAAAACAGCAAAAGATGCTTGAAAAACAAAATTGTCCTGGTAGCAAAAAATGCAAAAACCTTTTACACTCTAAACTTTGTAATTCTAAACACTAACTTCTAAAAACTTTTTTAAAAACTAAACATTATATAGTATGACCTATACTCAAAGCTAAAATGAAAGAATTTGCGAACAAAAATGTTGTTGAACTTTAAGAGTCAAACAAAGCTAAACCAAAACACCTCCCCCATTATTGAAACTGTCCTAAACTATAGATTAATCTCAAAAGCTGATTTAAACCTAAAAATAATAGCTAAATTCCTTTCATCTACTTACTACATCTACATTTAACACTACTTAAGCTATTTGAGATATAAAATCTACAGCTTATTAGATAGAATAAGCTACTTACATACTCTACATACCTTAAACTTGCTTACGTTTGACAGATTTAAGAATGTAAAACAGAGATTATAACTAAAACAGCTCAAGGAATTTGAACATCTAAACTATCTAAACTTTTTGAACAGGATTTAGCACAAAGTAAACAAAGGAATAAGCAATATGAATTAAGCTAAGAATTTGCTAAAATGAAATATAGAAAGTAAAACCTGAATTTTTGTTGTCTCAGTCACTAGCCACTCCTGTAGAGTGAGTGGCTCAAAAACATACACCTAATGGCTCCTTAACTTAAAAAAAAAAACCCTCGAGCTTAAAGCGCTCAATAAGCGTATAAAAAGCTTATTACTCCTTGTAGCTTTTTCAAAAAGAACTCAAAATATTAAGTGATCATATTTTGAGATGTAAATGGATTAGAAATTAGTAAAATTGAATACCAATAAACCAAAGTTTTAACTAAATTGAGCTTATGGACTCAGGAATAAGCTCAAAATGACTTATTGAGTAGTTTATACGAATGACAACGGCTTTAAAACGGAAATCAAAGACAATAAACTTGGGAAACTGAATGTTATAATTCCAATGAGATGAAGAACAACCTTAAATAAAGGAAAGAACAAGTGCCTTAAAGCTAAATTTGAGAAAAATACATGAAGAAATGCTTAAAAAATAGAGAAAATATACAAACTACAAACAATTAAAAACACACACAACAACTCTTAAAATGAACCCTAGATGTCCTATTTTATAAGAGAATTGAAGAAGAGAGGTAGAGAGTTTCGTGAATCCTTCCTTTGAATCTCCATCTCAGCCCTTGATCATTTTTGATTCCATTTATAGCCGTTTGATGATGTTGAGAAGAGATGTTCGATCCAAACAGGGGATTGACATGACTACACGTAAGGTGAATTGATGTGGAATGACTTTTTAGAACAAAGGCTGAGTGATGTAGAAGCGGGAAATTGATTTGGTGAAGTTGGGTTGGGGAGATTTTGGCAGGGAAATTCCAGTTCGGGTTTGATAGAGGAAGGTTTCCAAGAAGCCGCGTATTAAGTTTGAAATGTTATGAGAGAAACCGAATATTCACAAAATGGTCCCTACCTTTTTTAGCGTTCCCCCCCCCTCCAAGATGTGGTTATAAAACAATATGGAGATGAAAAAGTTCGCCCTTGGAGGTGTCTCTTTCTTCTTTTTCTGTTTACAAACATACTTTCTCAACCTTTTACAATTTTTGTCCTCGGACTTCAAATATCCAAATGATGACCTGGGTTGTGAACTTTGTACACTTGTACACTATTAGTGCCTTGGGGCAATTAATTGGCTTCTCTTCACTCTTGCTGTAAATGCGGGCTGAATCCGCATTGATCATTGGCTTCATTCTTCACGTCTAGACTTGTCTCTTCCCGTTCCTTGTCGGTTTTGACTAGATTTTTGCTTCACAACACACGTCTTTCTTAACCTTCCCCTTTCCTGCACAATAGAACAAAGCACAACAACATTTTTCTATCTTTGGCAGTATTCTTATCTTATGCCCTCCTTTCCTGGCTTTTTGATTAGGCAAATCCCCGGGAAATTTATATATACAATTAACATTATCAAAATCTCCCCAAACTACAGGATTGCAGTGTCCTCACCAAAGCAGATGTTTATCGAAGTGTACACTCTTTCTTAAACTATACAAGTTTTCAAAACGGCCCTTGTTTTCACCTTTATTGAATCATCATCACTTTTAAAACAACTTAAACTTTTTTTTTCTCAACATACTAATCTCTTGGAAACACATTTATATGAATCATTTTGCCAATTTTGGGGTCAACTTTTAGCAGATGGGAGGTAAGATGAGGGCTAAGCGGACGGGGTTCCCGATTAATAGAGCACAAAAGAGGAAAATTCGTGATCCTTGACTTTTCACTAGACAAACAAAGCTATTACACAAGATCATTGTCAATATAAGTCAAATGATTAAGCTCTTATACTTAAAACTTGTTGTACTTTTCACCTCTCCAGTAAAAAAATTAATGATTCAAGATGTAATGCACTCTTCTTAACTCAACCATAGATCAAATTTATCGCATAGTGGTGCGCGAGTCCATCTAAGGCTTTTTACAAATAAGCCTGGTTTAAGCTGTTTAAATGTTAATAACATAGATGAACCTCGACCTCAAAGCTAAAATGAAGATTAGAAACAAACATATAAATAGATTTGAAAAATGAAATTTTAACACATTCTTTTTATTTTCCATATACTATAATTTATTTATCTTTTGCCATAGCGGAATATTGTCTTCCTAAGATCGAACCCCTACTTAGCCTTTCTCCCAAATAGGATATCGTCAATCACAACACCGGTGTTCTTAGTTCGAACACCACCAACTCTGCTAACTGTCTGTGGTTATTCGCGACAACAAACCTTTTTCCTACAAAGCCTGAATCCAAAGTCCCCATAGTTGCAAACATCACCTAGGGCCGCTGCTCTCCTTAGTGATGAATGGCCTACGAACCATTGATATCCACGTACATAGTTTTAATCCTTAGTTGCAGACCCCATCCGAGTCTTGCTCTCAACGATGGATAAACGCCAAACGATTTAAACGATCTAATAGCTTTTATTATTCTAATATTTGCGAATGCTTTCATTGGCACGAAAAATAATGCTTTTGCATTAGAATAATGCTCATTGGACATTCTTCTTTTTATAATTATCATTTTCTTGATAGAATGGAAAATTTTTCATTTTATAACAATCAACTATAAATTTTGGGAAACCAAAAAATCATTACTGTACAAATTAAAAAATGAATTCTTTTTTCAAAATGTAAGACTTTTTCTAAAGACCTTGGTGACTTAGTTAAATTAAAAAGAAGCACGATGATTAGGTGTGTAAGGAGCTTATTGGTAGTAAAAACACAAATTATTTCATATAAGCTTTAGGTTTTTTTTTCCAAATAAACCTGTCTTAAGCAAATTCACTTATGATTAACTACATCATCTCTTGTTCCTTCACTATTTTAAAATCCAAAGCAATAGGAATTGTGAAAGGCTTGGCCCAAACAAAAAGGTAGTTAAAAGAACTAGCTAGGCAGCATTACACATACCGGTCAAGGCACACTTAACTCCTATTTCTCACTCGAACGGACTACCAAAAGTGGTGTTTTTTTTCTTTTCCAAACTAAGCTTCTTTGAGCTTTATCTTGTAAGCACAAATTTAAATTTTCACACTTTTTTTTCCACAAAAAGGATATTTCAAAAAGTGCTTCAAAAACAAGGTTCCCCGTGAAGTGGCAAGACAATATCAAGATATCCTTCCCCAAACTAAAAATGAACTTTGTGCCTCAAAGTTAAAAGATATAGGTCAAGAAGGAATCTTTAACAAAAATTCTAAGTACATGCCAAATGATAGATGTTAGGTTCAGATAAAGACAAGGATAATAGATTTCCTGTCCTTACTTTATGAAGAGAAGATTGAGATCATCAATAGGAAAATGTGGGCCATTCTATGCTATTTGATCTGCCCACAATTTTGAAACCCATGAATCCTTCCAAAAATCCAGAAAACCTAGACAAAATACATAAGACAACCAACACGAATAGAAAAAAGAACAAGAGCCTCCTCTACAAGCACTTTTTCATTGTAAGCTTAATCGGCTTAGTTTTTGTTCACCGAGTAACAAACTATACTCGCCCCTTAATAATATGATTAGTGTCCTTTTAATGCTGGGTGATGCAAAGAAAATATGAAGAAAATAAAAAGATAAAAAGGAAAGCAATGGGGGTGCTCCCACGAAGTCGCTTGTTATTATAGATCCCCTTCGCTGACTGTCTTTCCCCCAAACAGTTTTTTCATTATGGTGGATACACACACACACACACAATGAGGGTGAATAAATTCCAAATATTGGAGAACCTCCCCAAACTAGGTTTGAAAAAATATAACCGTCAGCATTTTTATGATTCCGATTCAAAAAAACATGTTAGAAAGAATTTTACAAAGAGAGACAAATAAACCCGCCGAAAATATTTGCGTTGTAACATGAAAGTCACTTCTACAAGGTGGGTGGAGTGGTCAAATACTTACAAGAGTTCCTATAGAACTCTTCTCATAAGCACATTAACACAAAAATACCCCGGAATAAAAAATCTTAATTCCTCATTGATTTTGGTGAGAATAAAAATATCACTTATGATGAAAATCCAAATCATTTCCTTTCCACATAACTTTGAACGAACTCGGGTTCAAGTTCATCATTAAGCCTTAAGACATTTGAACTTGATTAGTCAAAATCATATTAGATTTTTATCACTATCAGAATTCTTATCTTTCAAATCCTCTTCCATACAAAATTAGTTTTCCACTCATCATTGATAGAAATCTATCTCAAAGAGATCAACATCATCATCGTTTTAGTAAAGACTCAATTGAGGGTTCAGAAATTAACTTTTGGAGAAATTTTGTCTAGATACCCTCACTAGAAATGTTTTTCCTCATCGTCCTCAACAAAGAGGGTTTCAAATAACCTACCTTAAGAGTTTTCCTTCCTTATGAACCCCTCCCTTAGAGTTGACATCATCCATTTCTAGAGGGAAAATCATCTTTTTTTCTCAAAGAGAGGGTTTGAAAAAGTCTTGAAACTTTGAAAATCAATCACAAAGAGGCTAAAATCAACAATCTTTTTTCCAATTTGGACCTCTTGGGATTGGACTGAGATTCTTCTCTTTGTTTAATTCTTATGGCGGAATTAAAAGTTAAGATCCTCATCCCCCATTTTGAAAGAGTCCTCAAGATTATTGTTTGGAAAGATATGTGAAATTGCACTTATGGAAGCAACTTTAGGTGAATGAATTACTCTTCCTTGGTTAATGATTCTAAACTTATCTAAAAAACAAGCTTTTCTTCTAGCAGCTGGGTCAAATATTCCCTTAACTTCTTCTTTTTGTTTAATAATTTTTTCCAAAAGAGATTCAAACTCTTCAACAATAGTAGATGTGGAAGAATCATCATTCTTAGGTTCACAAACATCTTTGACCCGGTCATCATAAATGTCCATCATATGGATTGACTCTTTGTCTTGACTACCATCCGGTTTAAAAACTATTCTTTCCATACCATCCCTTATCCACTCTAAGAGCTATTCCTCCCCGAGGACATCAATTAAGGAAGTAAGGCAAGCAATAAGAAGTCTAATCCGGATTGCGAATGAGTGAAGGGAGAATACCCCGTAGCGGATATTCTTAAAAGAGGCCTACCAAAGTATCAAAGGATACATGGGTAATTACAAACTCAAAGTCTACTACACACACAAAATCGCCGTAAATAAATCTTCCCACCGGGACCAAGACATCTCTAGCAATTCCTTTAGGAACACAAAGAGAGCAATTTGCTAGTTCTAAGGTCATCCGGGTAGATTGCAATGCGGGAAGGCCTAACTTTGTGTATACGGAGAAATGGCAATAAGGTTGATACTACACACACACACACACACACACACACAGGCATTTACATTTAAAGTCACTAAATATCACACGGGAATGAAAATTGTCCGGTGGTGAATCCCCAAAGCTTTCGAAGCTTTTTGGAGAATGATTGCCGACAAGTTTCCACTCACCGAAGATATTACACACACACACTCGGTTCAACTTTTCCTGTTTGACAACAAGCTTTTAACATCTTTTGATAAGTAGGCATAAATCAAAGCATCCGCCAAAGTAATGTCCACAAGAATCTTTCTTTTGAACCATTTTCCCAAAACTTTTGATTTGCACTTTATCATTTTCATTTTCATTCACCGTTTCTTTTTCTACTCTAATACCTATAAGATATGGAAGACGGGTCTCTTTAAGAAGTTTCTTTTGATGGTTGGAGAAATTATACACTTGAGCCCAAAAGAAGGCTCAGGAAAATTGGACTGATTCTAAATAGTACTATTACTAGTTAAATATGTGATTTATTGATGAAATACAGTATTAGGATATAACTAACCCAACTTAACCGGAATCATGAGATTTTTGGATACCGAAGGTTTGGATGTCCCTTTGGTGCTCGGTAGCACCTTATCCTTGTCACTCCACTCGTTTTCCTTCTCATTCAAAGGATCATTCCCTCATAGAGAGGAGGTGGAATTGGGTGGCACCGTATGTTGTAAAAACAGTCCTCTTCGAGTCGTAATGGCTCTAGCTTCACACCATGGATTTGTGATGGAATTACTAGGTAAAGTTCTGAACTTGCATGCATTGCTATTCCCATTTGCTTTTGCAACAGTAAGCATCATATTTTGAAAAATTCTTTGCTCATTTTTGAAAAATCTTGGTTGTTCCGTTTTGAAAATCATCAAATTCTTTGCAAATTATTCAAAAGTAACATCATATGCCTTTGTGTAGGCTTCAAACCTTTAGAAAATATGCAACCGGAGCGTGTTTTACCTCGCGGGGCTTGGATAATTTGAACTTGTTGGTTAAGCACCAAGTTAGCACCAAAGGATTAACAAGATTGGATTTTGGGTTCACATCCAAAGCCCCCATTATACCCCTTGGTTTTCCCATTATACCTTGGATAAGTCCTAGAAGCTTGTGGATTGGGTAGATTGAAGCCTGGTGGACTTAATTTGGGCTTTGCCAAATTGGAGTTTCGGTACCGGAATTTCCATTATGACAAATTACCAACCGAAGCGGTTTGTTGAACTTTGAAAATGTTGGAAATATTTCATGATAAACCTGGTACTCATGAACCACCTCTAGTCATTGGGACACATTAAACTATATTACTACCACCAAGGTACAAAATCTAACAGCCTTTCCCACAACACGCTTTAATCGAGCGGGAGCTAGGCACAGATAAGGTCGGAAAGAGCTTTCATCATTTTTTCATCTCATTCATTTCATTCTAAATAGTCAAAGTCATCTTAATCAACTCCTAATCTGCCTAGCTGAGCCATTTGTTGAAAACCACAAAGTTAATAATAAATTAGATGAGGTGGAGGAGCATAATCGTACTCACTCGCATCACGGCGTTACCGTGAACAACTAACTTTGGCTTTATTTCTCTATGATTTGTAGCCCTTTTCGGTTGGACTTTTTAGAGAAAATATCCACCGCAAAACGGAATTAAGACACACAATCTTGATCCATTATAGCTCAAAGAAATTTAGAATGTAATCTAATTGGTGCAATGAGGATGAAGAAACCATGGTAGAGGAGACACTTCCTTAGAAGTTCCTGTGAAATAACGCACCCAAAGCTTTCAGATAAAGATTCTTGAGCAATTTGAAAAAAACGAAAATTCGTAATTTTCCGTTCGGTAGATTGGTGCGTCTTAGAAGGTGGGAAAGTAAGAAGTTGATGAACTTTAGAACTAAGTCATCCCATGTAATAATGGAATTTGGGGGTTCTTTGTCGAGCCATGTCTGTTGCGGTTGGCAACCCCATCAAAGAGAAATGGAAAAAGAAGAAGTTTGATGGTCGTGTTGGTACATCCTAGTACCCTTAGGTTGTTCTTTATGCTCTCAAAATGACGAATGTGAGCATAGGCCCTCAATCATTAAACCTCATCGAAAAATTTGGTTTTGAACCAAATTAATGAGAGAGGATTTAAGTTTCAAAAAAAATTTTGAGCATTGATGATTGGTACAACTATAGCACTTTCAAACCCCCCCGGTGAGGAGCCTTGAAGGTTGCTCACGGTCAGCCCATATGAAGGGGAGCAGTCATCAAGCCATTGGAATCAGGATCCAAAATGAGAGGGATTTCCACTCCTAGTCCGTGTCGAGAAACGTCGACAATTACGTCTCTTGGAATTGTATATTCCAAGGAGGAGCGAGTGGCCATGCACCTAGAAAAAAGAAACGAATTTGATATTAAGAAATTATTTTGGGGAAATTTACAATTTTTAAATTATATTAGAATGAAAACAAAAATAATTTTGGTAATCGTTTATTACACGCTTCATCACGATAAGTCTCCAAGAGTACGCACAAGTGCGCTGAAAAGCATAGCGAGCCGCACTGGACATACTTAGCGAATCAAGCTATCCCATTTTTCCTTAAATCACCTTAAAATAGTTGTAAAACTTAAAGGTCCGTCGAACCCCTCGCAAGTAACTTTACGATTTGTATTAGGTTGTTAATTGGAATGGGATTAAGATGAATAGCTAGTATCTCAAATTTGTTTATTTAATTTTTTTTATTATATTAAATCGATAGGAATCGCATTAATGAAGGTTTTTATATTTTTTTTTTAGACAAAATAGCAAAATAACCTTCCAAAGGAAGGTCGTCTTTTTCAAAAACTCTAAACTCACACGAATTCTTTTCACAAAAAACAATCGTTCAAAACTGTTCGGTCCTTCCCCCGGCAGACGGCGCCAAAATAGGTTTGTGTAGTAAAAAGCAAACAAATTGATATAAAAGGAAAGAACTAATGCGTATAGTATTCAATACCCGTGAAATTTCTTTCCAAACATTTACTTCTCAAAACGAGAGAAATATAAGGTAAAAAATCTCACTAACGCGAAAAAACACAACTTGTAATATTTTTTATTCCGGGAAGCGTATTGTACTACTCGGACGTGTCCCAAATAATCGGTAAAGAATTGAGAATTGGGGAGAAAATTCGGGATTTGAGTTAAGATGATAAAGATTTGTGAAAACTTAACTTTGACTATATACAACAAAATGAAATGTAGCACGAATTAAAGACAATTAACTAGTTAGAAATTTAAATGCACGAAAAAGTAAAAAAAAAAAACGCGAGCTAAAAATGAAATTTAAAATCAACTAAGAGGAACTGACATCTTAGCAAAACTTTAATACCTTAAAAATGCACACAATTTAAAAAGAAAAGATTTAAGAAAAAGCATTTGGAATTTTTATCTATTTTTTGAATTTTTTTAGAATTTTCAAAGATTAATGAAACTAACAACAATAAACTTTTCCTTAAAAATTTACATAATAAATTTTACCTTTATTTTTTTTTTCAAAAATACTACTAGATTTAAAAAGGAAAATTTCCCACAAAAAGAAATCAAAAAATTTAAACTAATTTTAATTCTATTTTATATGATTTTTTCTAAAGGAACAAAGAAAATTAAACTAAAATCAATTTTATTCCTAAAAAATTACAAATCAAAACCAAACTGGGAAAAATATGAAAAATGATTTTTGAAATACTAAAAATACTAAAACGGTGCAAGCAATTTATTAGACACAAAAAGCCCTAATTTTTAAACTCTAATTGAAACCTAATTTGATCAACTTAAAAACTTACACCTAAATTATCTTAAAACTAATTTTGACAAATATAAAACACTAATTTATTTTAATACTAACAAAGAACCACCAAGGGTATAAAAGTGCTACTTAGGAAAGTAAAGGTAGGACGGGGAGGGCAAACTATAGCAGAATTTTCCACTCACTGCCAAGTGTAAACGAATGGCCCTTATATACTATATGGGAAAAATACTAAACAGACCCTACGCTATGGCTTATTTTTGGCTTATTGAAAAAGTGAGTTTCAGCAAAAACTCAAATACAAACTATAAAGAACATCTTATTCTAAACAAGACAACTTAAAAACAAAGACACTTTTAAAAAAATAACAATTAAAAAAAATAAAAAACTTTTATCTACATTCAATAGCTACAAAATTAGCTTGTTCATTTTCCAAAAAAACTGTTAACAAGAAACTTGTGGTTTAAACTACTTTTTAAAGTTTTGCGTTGGCTATATTTACTGAGATAAATATGCTTATTACTACACTGAAATTTAAAAACAAAAAGAAAACACAATGTAGTATAGACGTGTACTCAAGAAATCAACAACAAACATTTAGCTAAGTATTAACACAAAGTTTATCAAGAAAATTGTAAAACTGAAACAATTGCAAGTTTAGGCTTAAATAAAAAAAATACCCTGAAACACAAAGCTTTTTTTTCTTCAAATAATAAGCTAAACGCTTATTTCTAAAAAAAAAACCTTAGAAACCAATATTTTGGGAATAGAAGGGCTATACTAATGATATATGCCTAACTAAAAACCTAGATAAAAAACGGATTTTTTTTTTTTTATTTTTTTTTTTTTTTTTTTTTTTTTTTTTTCTAGTTCAAGTTTAAAAAAACTGGAAATGAAAATCATAATACGAAAATAAGCTAGAAATATATATGCTGCTATGCTGCTATAATTACTTTTGCATAAAGATCTAACAACCGCATAAACTTTAAAACAATAACCTTATATTTGAGAGTGACAGCCTACAACTTTGGTGGAAATTTAAAAACTAAAAAAAAAAAAAAAGAAAGAAAAAAATCAATAAGAAAATGAGCTAGGAATCAAAAGTGCTGCTATACTACTTTGGCAGGTGAATTCAAGCTAGTTTAAATGCTTAAATTTGAAAACTAAATGATGAAATGTAATAAGCTAATGAGGAACTTTTAAATTGCTAAAAACCTAGTCCTAACTCCTTTTTACTAATGCTAAAAAGGATTTAGAAATGTGATAAGCAACAACAGATTTAACCTGTTGTTGCTGATGCAACTTGCAAAGAAACAATAGTGCAGGCTTAGTTTCTACTTGAAAACTACTTAACTAACTCATTACATGCATATAAATGTTCACTAACACAAAATTACCTCTAAATTGCTATGAATGTCTTTAAATCTAAAAACACTTATCTCTCAAAACTGCCCTGGTGCAAATGTAAACTTTTTAAACTCTAAACTTTGTAATTCTACACACTAACTTCTAAAAACTTTTTAAAACTTTATAACATGATCTAACTCAGCTAAATGAAGTAAATTGACAAACTAGTGTTGACTTTAAAAGTCAAAATAGCCTAAATCCAAACACTCCCTTATTGAAACTGTCTAAACTATAGTAATCTCAAAAGCTGATTTAAAACTAAAATAGCTAATTCCTTTTATCTACTTACTCTAAATTTAACCTACTTAAGCTATTTGAGCTATAAAATCTACAGCTTATTAGAGAGAATTAGATACTTTCTCTACTAGCTGATACTACTTACTATGACAGAATTTAAAAGTGAAACCTAACTTAATTTCAAACTAAAACAGCTTAAAGCTATAACATCTATAAACTAACTAAACTAAATGAAACAGGATTTAAGCATAAGGAAAAACAGAAGTATTGAAATAAGCTAAATGAATAAGCTGTAATGAACTTGAGAAATTGAAACCTGATATTTATGTAGTCTCAGCACTTAGCCACTCTTGTAGAGTGAGTGGCTCACAATCATGCACTTAATGGCTCCCTAGCCTCTAAACCTGAGCTTAAAGCTCAATAAGCTTCTAAGAGCTTATTACTCCTTGTTGCTTCCAAAATGAACTCAAATGCACTTAAGTGATCATGATTTTGATGTAAATGGATTAGAATGAGTAAATGAATGACAATTAACAAAGTTTTAACTAAATTTGAGCTTATGAACAGGAATAAGCTCAAATGAGCTTATTGAATGAAATCGGCTTAATTTTGAAATCAAAGGACAAAGATACTTAAGAACTGAATGTTATTACTCAAAATGATGAAGTACAAGCTGAAAGATGAATAGTACAAGTGCTTTAAGCTGAATTTGAAAAAACTTGAAAGAAAGTGCTTAAAAATGAAGGAAATTACAAAATGAAAATTAAAACTGCTAACTCCCTTTAAAATGAACCCTAGATGTCCTATTTATAGAGAATTGAAGAAGAGAGGTGAGAGTTTCTTGAATCTTCCATTGAATCTCAGCCGTAGATCATCTTTCTTTAATTTGTGGCCGTTTGATTATGTTGATGAGGTGTTTAGACCAATCAGCTATTGCCACGTGGGTGAATTGACGTGGAAGTGAATTTAATACGATGTTGGGTGCTGTAGAGGAGCGAGGGAAGGGTAATTTGGCAGGTTGGGTTGTTTGTGGTTTTGGCGGGAAATTCTGTTAGAAAGCGGTTGAGGGTTTTAAGCCGCGTGTGTGCGTTTGAATGTTTGAGCTATTAGCAAAACTAGCCCCTGCGTTCCTTTTCCTTCTTTTTAGTGTAAAAGCAAGTTTGAAAATGACAGCTTTGGCCCTTCTGTTTGACAACTTCTATTTCTCTTTAAAAAGCAACTTTCTCACTTTAGCAATTTTGGCCCTTTGTATTCAAAACTTCTAAATTAGCCCTTGTAATCTTTGAAACTTGACATAATTGATCCTTTGGCTTTCTTTCCTTGCTATATCGGGCTGATCCGGCTTTTAATTGATTTGGCTTCCCTTCTTCACTCTTTGTCTTGTCTTTTCCGTTCCTTGTCGGTTTTTGACTGATTTTGCTTCTTTTTGTCTTTTTTAACCTTTCCTGCACAATAGACACAAAAGCACACATTTTTCTATCCTTTTGGCATTTTCTGGCTTTTATTTGGCAAAATCCCGGGTATTTATATCATTATTAAGCATTTATTAAATTCCCAAACTGAAGGATTGCCGTGTCCTCACGCAATGTTATCAAGTGACACTTGCAAACTAACAAGGTTCTAAAATGCCTTGTTTTAACCTTTTATGAATCACCCTTTTTAAGAACTTAAGCTTTTCTTACATTTAATCCATGGAAACACATTATATGGCATCATTGCAACTTGCAACTTTTAGGCTCATTGAACTAGCTACTCCCGAGTAATGAGCCCACAAAAGAGGAAAATTCGTCATCCTTGCTTTTTCACTAGGACTAAACAAGCTAATTAAACAAGATTCATTGTCAATATAAGTCCAAATGGTTAAGCTATATATACTTACATCTTGTGAACTTTCCACTTCCCGGATAAAAATTAATGACTTAAGACGTGTGACTCTTTTTAAACCAACCATTGATCAATTTATCTTCATAGTTGAAATTCATCTAGCTTTACAAATAAGCTTGTGAGCTCAAATGTTAATAACATAGATCAACCTTTGAATCAAGCTAAAGGAGATTAGGAAACAAAAACTTAAAATTGATTTGAGCGAAAATGAAATTGTTATAACCATTCTTTTTATTTTTCCATGTACTAGAATTTTTTTTTCAATAGGAATGTGGTTCTTTAGTTCGAACCCCTACTTAGGCCTTTCTCCCAAATAGGATATCGCATCAACAACCGGTGTTCTTAGTTCGAACCCCCACTCCGCTGCTAACGTTTGTGGGTTATCGCGACAACACCTTTTTCCTACAAAGCCTAGAATCCAAAGTCCCTTAGTTGCAATCATCACCTAGGCCGCGCTCCCCAGTGATGAATGCCTACGAACCTTGATTCCACGTACATAGTTTTAATCCTTAGTTGCGACCCCATCCGAGTCTCACTCTCAACATGGATACGCCAACGATTAAAAACTATATATAGCTTTTATTATTCTATTTTTGCGAATGCTTCATTGGCACGAAAAATAATGCTTTTGCATTAGAAATGCTTCATTGGCATTTTTTTATAGATTATATTTTTGATGAATGGGAAAAATTTCACTTTAGAAATCTAACTTATAAAATTTGAAACCAAACATCTTACTTACATGAATAAAGAATTATTTCAAATGTAAGCCTTTTTCTTTAAAGACATTGGTTGCATATTTAAATTAAAAAGAGCACGTATGAATTGTGTACTTAAGGCTTGGTGGAGTAAAAAAGACACAACATTATTCATAAAGCTTTAGGTTTTCCAAATAAACCTTGCTTAAGCAAATTACACTTATAATTTAACTACATCATTCTCTAGTTCTTCACATTTTTAAATCCAATGCACATAGGACTTGTGAAAGGCTTGGCCCTCTAAAAGGTAGGTTAAAGAACTTGCTATGGGCATTTTCACCCGTCAAGTCATATCAACTCCTATTTCTCACCATCGGATTACCAAAAGTGGTGTTTTTTCCCCAAATAAGCTTCTACTGAGTTCTCTTGTAGCAAAATTAAAAATTTTTCACTTTTATTCACAAAAAGGTAACTCTAAAAAAGTTCAAACATGTTGCGTGAAATGCAAGTCAATATCGATAGATATTCCTCCCCAAACTAAATGAAACTTTGTCCTCAAAGTTTAAAAATAAGGGTCAAAAGGAATCTTTAACAAAAATTCTAAGGACATGCCAAAAGAATAGATGTTAGTTCGATAAAGACAAGGATAAGAGATTTCCCACTTTATGAAGAGAAGATTGGAGATCATCAATGGAAATTGTGGGCATTGCTTTGTTCTTCCACAATTTTGAACCATGACTCTTCCAAAATCCGGAAAACCTAGACAAAACATCAAACAACAAACAAGAAACGACAAAGAACAAGCTTCCTCTCATTTTTTCATTGTTAGCTCAAAAATATCTCTAAAACGGCTTAGTTTTTGTTAACCGAGTACAAGCTATACTCGCCCCCGAATTAATTTGTCCTTGGGGAAGCAAAGAAAATAGAAAGAAAATGAAAAGATAAAAAGGATAAGCATGGGGTGCCTCCCACGAAGCGCTTGTTTATTAACGAGTCCCCTAGCTTGACTCTTTTCCCCAAACTAGGTTCATTATGGTGGATAATAGTGGGGGTGAAGAAATTCCAAGAGGTGGAAACCTCCCCAAACTAGGTATGAAAGATATACCGTAGCATTGTTGATTCCGGGTTCAAAAAACTTTTTAGAAAAGATTTTCAAGAGAGAAAATGTGAACCCGGAAAATGCGTTGGTAACATGAAAGTCCATTAAGGGTGGGTGGAGTGGGTCAAAAACATCAAGAATCAAAAGAGCTTTAGATGGTGCTAACTCTTTTGAACTCTTGTCCTTAAAAGTATCCTTTTCAAAAGATTTCTCATGAAATGTTATCCCCGGGTCAAATATCTTTCCCTGAACGTTCATGGGGAATATCATATCCACGAGATTAAAATCCTCATAAAACACATAATCATTCCCAACATAAGAGGTAGTCTCAAAATGATTAAGTATTTCAATGTCGGGATGAAAAACTTGTAACTTTTTTTTGAACTTAGGTTCATCTTTTGTTTCAAAATCCTCTTTAGTCATTCTTTCCAAAGATTCAACCTTTTTATCACTCATTTCAAAGAAATTCTCATTTTCAAGTAATTTTTCCAAGAAAATTATATCACCATCCTCATCATTAAATTCATCATTTAAATTCATGTTTAAAGACTCATCATGTTTTAAAAACTCATCTATTTCTTCCTCAAGAAGCATCTCACTTCCTTCAAAAGGAGTGAAAGAAGTAGGAAAATCACACTCTTTTCCAATTTTGGACTCTCTTGGGATTGGAATGAGATCTTCTTTGTCTAATTCTTTGTTTGGAATAAAGTTAAGATCCTCATCCCCCATTTTGAAAGATCCACAAGGATTATTTTTGGAAAGATGTGTGAAATTTGCGCTATGGAAGCAACTTTAGGTGAAATGGAATAACTCTTCTTGAGTTAATGATTCTAAACTTATCTAAAAAAAAACAAGCCTTTCTTCTAGCTATGGTCAAATATTCCCTTTACTTCTTCCTTTTGTCCACTACATTTCTACAAAAGAGATTCAAACTCTTCAACAATAGTAGATGTGGGAGAAGAAGACTCATCATTCTCAGGTTCACAAACATCTTTGACCCGGTCATCATAAATGTCCATCATGTGGATTGACTCTTTGTCTTGACTACCATCCGGTTTAAAAACTATTCTTTCCATACCATCCCTTATCACTATCTCTTCCTAATGGACATCAATTAAAACCGGCGGTACCTTATGAAAGGCTACCAAGTATCAAAGGTACTCGGTAATTACACTCAAAGTCTACTACAACAAAATCGGCCGGGAAAGTAAATCTTCCCATCGGGACCAAGACATCTCTAGCAATTCCTTTAGGAACACAAAGAGAGCAATTCGCTAGTTCTAAGGTCATCCGGGTAGATTGCAATGCGGGTAAGCCTAACCCCTTTGTGCTATCGGAGAATGGCATAGGTGATACTAGCACCTATGTCGGCTAGGTGGCTTCTGCATTTAAGCTCACTATAAATTAACGGGATGAGGAAACTGTTCGGGATCCCTCAAGTTTTCGGGACAGGTTTTTGAGAATGATCGTCCGAGCACTCTCGCTCCCACTGGTGTATTAGCCATTTGTTTAACTTTTCTTTGTTTGACAACAAGCTTTTTAAATCTTTTGATACTTAGGCATTAAGACTCAAAAGCTGCCAAAGTAATATCCACATGATCTTTTTGAAACATTTCTCCAAAACTTTGGGATTGCACTTATCATTTTCACCTTTCTTTTCATACCTCACCCCCCGCCCCCCCCCCCCCCCCCCCCCCCCCCCCCCCCCCCCCCCCCATAGAAGGATATGGATGATTTGTCTCTTTAGAAGGTCTTTTGATGGTGGAGAATTATCAACTTGAGCAGAAGATGGCACAGGAAGAAATTGGACTGCTACCCAGTTAACGGGATCATGAGATTTTTTGGGTTAACGGTGTTGGTGGCTTGGTGTCGGTAGCACCTTATCCTTGTCACCTCGGTTTCCTTCTCCATTCAAATGTTCATTCTCATCATAGAGAGGAGGAGGATTTGGTGGCCCGGTGTTGTAAGAAAGTCCGCTTGAGTCGTTAATGGCTACTAGCTTCACACCTTGGGTTTGTGATAGTATTCTAGGTAAAGTTCCGAACTTGTTGCTTTGCTATTGTCCATTTGTTTTTGAAAATGTTGAGCATCTGATTTTGAAAATTCCTTTGCTCATTTTGATAAATCTTGTTGTTCCTTTTGGAAATCATTCAAATTCTTTTGCAAGTGTATTCAAGGTAACATTCATTTGCTTTTTGGTGTAGCCTCAAACCTTGAGTAAGTAACGGAGCTTGTGTACTCGGGACTTTGAATAAGCTTGACCTTGTTGTGATAAGCACGAGTTAGCTCCTATGGTTAACTTGATTGGTTTGGATCACATTTCTAGTCCCCATTACTACCTTGATTCCCATTATATCCTTGGTTAGGTTCTAGAAGTTGTGGATTGGGTTGATTAAGCCGGTGGTCTTATTTGGTTTGCTTAGTTGGGAGTACGTACCAGGAATTTCCCATTTTGAACCAAAATTACAACCGAAGCGGTTTGTTGAAAATTGTTGGAACTTTATCATGATAAATCGGGTACTTCATAAACCTTCTCTAGTCATGTGGGCACACATTAAAGCTATGATACTACCACTAGTGGTACACCTTTCCTCAAACCACTTTAATCGGGCTGGGAGTAGGCACAAGAGCTTTCTTCAGATTTTTCATCTCATTATTTCATTCCTAAAAGTCAAAGTCATCTTATCCTCTAATGCCGCTGCCATTTGTTGAAACTCAAAGTTAGATGATGAATTAGATGAGGGAGGAGCATTCGTACTCACTCGCATCACGGCGTTCCGTGAACATCTAACTTTGGCCTTATTCTCTTACAAAAAAAACGATTTGTAGTCCTTCGGTTGGACTTTTGTAGAGAAAATTGCACGCAGCGGAATTAAGAGAATCTTGATCATTATAGCTCAAAGTATTTATAGAATGGTTATCTAATTGGTGATTAGTGGGGTACCACAAATACTCCATGGTGAGGACACTTCCTTAGAAGTTCCTTGAAACGCTCCCAAGCTTCGGAGAAAGATTCTTGAGCAATTTGACGAAAATTCGTAATTTCGTTCCGAAGATTGGTGGTCTTTGAAGGTGGAAAGAAAAAGTTGATGAACTTAGAAACTAAGTCATCCCATGTAAGAATGGAATTTGGGGGTTCTTTGTCTAGCCACGTTTTGGCAACCCCATCAAGAGAAAATGGAAAGAGAAGAAGTTTGATGGTGGTGTTAGGTACATCCGGGTACCTTTGGTTATTGGTTATGCTCTCAAAATGACGAATGTGAGCATGAGGCTCCTCATCATTACCTCCTCGAAAAATTCGGTTTTGAACCAAATTAATGAGAGAGGATTTAAGTTCAAAATTTTGAGCATTTATGATTGGTACAACTATACATATTTTCAGCAAAATGAATTCACGCGAGCATCAGGTTATAAGAGAAAGTCAGGTTTTAATAGATCATGTAGAAGGAGGAAGAGAAGGCAGATAATTGAGCATATTTATCAGCCAAGCCAGACAGCAGAGCAGCACAAGCTTATAAAAGGTTAGGAAAACAGTAGATAATGCAGGAGGTCTAAGGCACGAGAGTATTATAAGTTAGTGATTTATAAAGGTAGAGGTATTTGGCAAGACAGCAAGTTACGTTAGAGGGGAAGAAGGTAAAGAGCAATGAGAGAAAGCCCATAGAGAGAACTAGTTAGAGTAGAGCAAGCGAGTATAAGGATTTAGCACCATAAGTACATAAGCTAGAGTAGCAAGGAGAGTAAATGATAGAACTAAGAGATTAAGGCTGCGACGAAAGCTAGCTAGCAAAAAATAGAGCTATTATATTAGATATATTAGTAGGATGAGAGCACCGAGATAAGTACCATATAAGAAGATAGTAGAAGTAAGTTTGCAAGTTATTAATAATGTAGAAGATAGGGGGGGGGTGGGGAGAACGATGAGAGCTAAGATTTAAAGGTTAATAGATCATTATAGTTTTTAGTAAAGAAATAAGGCACTTTCAAACCCCCCGGTGGGAGCTTGGAGTTGCTCGGCCATAGGTCGGTCATCGGCCATTGGAATCGGATCCAAAATGAGAGGGATTGCCTCTTGTCGGTGTCGAGATCGTCGACAATTACGTCTTCTTGGAATTGTGTATTCCAAGGAGGAGCGAGTGCGCATGCACTAGTGAAAAGAAGAATTTGAGATTAAGAAGATTATTTTTGGGGAAATTTACAATTTTTAGTATTTATTAAGAAGGAAAACAAAAATATTTTTGGTAATCGTTTATTACAAGCTTCACGATAAGTCTCCAAGATTACGCACAAGTGAGCGGAAAAGCTTAGCGAGCCGCAATGACTACTTAGAGAGTAGCTATCACTTTTCCTTAAACTCACCTTATAGTTTGTAAACTTAAAGGTCCGTCGTACCTCGCAAGTACTTCACGATTTGTTTTGTTGTTTTTTTGGAATGGTTTAAGATGGATAGCTAGTATCCAAATTTGTTTATTATTTTTTTTTTACTAATTCGATAGGAATCGAATTAATGAACTTTTTATATTTTTATACAAAAAAATAGCAAATCTAAACTTCTCAGGAAGGGTCTTCAAAACTCTACTTCAACGAATATCCTCAAAAATCGTTCACGAGATCCCCGGCAGCGGCGCCAAAATTTGGTTGCGAGTAAATCAAACAAATTTATATACGTATAGTTTAACCACGGTGAAAATTTCTTTCCCAAAAATTCTTCTCAAACAAGAGAAAATATAAGGTAAAATCTCCACTTAAAGAATTCACAATATGTATATTTTTATCCGGGAAGTGATTGTACTTACTCGGGTCGTGTCGTCCCTACGAAATCGTGAATTGAGAATTGAGTAAATTCGGAATTCGAGTTAAGATTGATAAATAATTTTGAACTTTTGATTATACTAGCAAATATAATAGACGAGTTTAAGACAATTAACTAACTGAAATTTTAAATGCACGAAAAGTTAAACGCTAGCTAAAAAATGTGATTTAAAATTATAAGACACGACTTTTAACAAAACTTTTATACCTAAAAATCACAAATTTAAAAAGAAAATTTTAGGGAAAAGAATTGAAATTTTTTAACTATTTTTGAATTTTTTATGAATTTTTTAAGAAAAAGGATTTACCTAAAATCTATTTAAATTCCTAGAAATTACAATTTTCACTGGAAAAATAAGGAAAAATACTTTTTACAGACTAGAAAGGTGCAGAAATTTATTGGACAAAAATGCCCAAATTTTTATAAACCAATGAGCCCTAATTTTATCATTAAAACTTTAAACTAATTTTATTTAAACTATTTCTAAAAAATTTAAAAACTATTTTCATTCTTTTACAACAAGACAGGGTAGAAACTGTAATAAAAGAAAGAAAAGGGTAGGCGGGATAAATGCTAGATATTTACACTTCAATGAAAACGAATAACCTTTAACTATTAAGAAATGACAAAACAGACCCTACGATATTGCTTAATTTTTGCTTATTGAAAAAGTGAGTTTCAGCAAAAACTCAAAACTACAAACTTATAAAGGAGCTTATTCTAAACAACATTAACAAAGGCACTTTCTACTTTTGACAACTAGATAAGCTAGAAAATAAGCCTTTAGTTCCTGTTCACAGAAAGTAGGGGTTTAACTAGCTTTTTAAGGTTTTGGCTTATTCCAAGCTTATTACTAGATGAAAATGAAAAACAAAAAATGCTACTTGTAGATTAAGATGTGTGCAAGAGATATCTAAACAAAAATTAACTAAGCTTTAATAAAAATAACAAGAAAATTGAACTGAAAATATGCTAGTTTAGCTTAAAACTGAAATAAGCTTTTCTCTATTAAGCTAAAAAGCTTAATACTAAACCTTAACAGCTGAAAATTTGGAAATAAGCTATGCTATTGATCTTGAATCAACCTAGATAAAAGGTTTTACAAAATTTTAACTAGAAATGAAAATTCAAAATGAATTAAGCTAAAATCTATTTTTGCCTATAACTTTTGAAAGACCATTTAAGCTAGGATAAAACTAAGAAATGAAACTTAAGAGCTTGTCTATATTAAGCTAGTGGGAGTCTACAAAAATGCTAAACACTAAAGTCTAACTCCTACTTACAATAGCTAAAAAAACGACTTAGAAAATGGTGAACAACAACAGTACTACTGAATTAGTACTGTTGTTGCTCATAAAGTTGGTAAATCCCTAAAGTGCAGGCTAATTTTCCACCTTAAAACCCTTAAACTAACTCACTACATGTATGTGAACTTACATTAACCAAGCTTAGCTCTAAATTTCTTTTTGAAAGACTTAACACTAAAACTAAATTGAACTCTAAATCTGTCCTGGTGCTAGCAAGGAATTATTAAGCTCTAAATTTTTGACTTCTTCACACTAACTCTTAAAACTTGTTTACAATTTGTTAACTTGACTAAACTCAACTTTGTAAAAGAATTTGACAGAATGATGTTGACTTTTAGAGTCAAACACAGCCTAATCCAAACACTCCTTAATTCTAACTGTCAAATCTAACTTGCACTTAAAATCTATTTTCAAGCTTAAACTCCTAAAACCTTTTATCTAATTCTACTTATACTAAACTGATAAAGCTATTTAAGCTTTTAAACCTACAGCTTATGAGTAGGATTAAGCTACTTTCTCTCCTAGCTACTTACTCTACTTTGACAGATTAAAAGTAAAAAGATGAAACTAAATGAATTTTAACTAACACTAGCTTAAACATTTGCATTTCTGAATTAACTAAACTAATTTGAAAAGAATAAAGCACTTAGAAAATTAAAGTAATAAGCTAAATGCATAAGCTGAAATGATTTTAATGAATAAGAAACCTGAGATTATTGTAGTCTCAGAACCAAGCCACTCTATCTGAATGAGTGGCTTAAACTTGTAAACCTAAGTAGCTCCTTAGCCTCTAAACCTGAGCTTAAAGCTCAATAAGCTATAAGAAGCTTATTAATCTCTTGAATCTCCAAAATGAATCCAATGTACTCAAGTGATCATGATTTTGATGTAAATTGAATAAAATGAGTAAATGAATGACTAAAACAAAGTTTTGACTGAATTTGAGCTTATGAACAGGAATAAGCTCAAAAGAGCTTATTGAGAGCTTATTAAGTGAAAACAGCTTAATTTTGAAATCAAAGAACAAATGAACTTGAAAACTGAATGTTATTACTCAAAATGATGAAGTACAAGCTGAAAGATGAATAGTACAAGTGCTTTAAACTGAATTTGAAGAAACTTGAAAGAAAGTGCTTAAAAATGAAGGAAATTACAAAATGAAAATTAAAACTGTTAACTCCCTCTAAAAATGAACCCTAGATGTCCTATTTATAGAGAATTGAAGAAGAGAGGTGAGAGTTTCTTGAATCTTCCATTGAATCTCAGCCGTAGATCATCTTTCTTTAATTTGTGGCCGTTTGATTGTGTTGATGAGGTGTTTAGACCAATCAGCTATTGCCACGTGGGTGAATTGACGTGGAGGTGAATTTAATACGAGGTTGGGTGCTGTAGAGGAGCGGGGAAAGGGAATTTTGTGAAGTTGGGTTTGTTATGGATTTGGCGGGAAAATCAGTTGAGGTTGTTAGAGGGAGGTTTCAAGCCGCGCTTTATGTTTGAATGTTTGAACGAATTGCACAAATGGTCCTTGTGTTTCCCCCGTCCAAAATGTAGTATAAAAGAAGTTTGGAGAATGACAGCATTGGTCCTTGTGGTTTCTTTCTTCTTTTTCCTCTTAACAAACAAACTTTCCACCTTTTACAACTTTAACCCTTTGACTTTTAAAACATCCAAATGAGCCTTTAAACTTTGCACACTTGTCAACATTAGACCTTTGACTTCATTTTGGGTCTTCATTTCTTGTATCAGGCTGATCCGGCTTTTGATTGTTTTTCCGTCTTCACTCTTTGTCTTGTCTTTTCCGCTTCTTGTCGGTTTTTGACTGGTTTTGCTTCTTTTTGTTTTTTTAACCTTTCCTGCACAATAGACACAAAAGCACACATTTTTCTATTCTTTTGGCATTTTCTGGCTTTTATTAGGCAAAATCCCGGGTAATTTATATATATAATTAAGCATTTATCAGTAATGGTCTTGATACTTATTTCTGGGATGACGTTTGGAAGGGATACACTGCTCTCAAACACTTATACCCCCGTATTTATGCTCTCGAATCTATGAAGCTGATTTCTGTAGCTTCAAAACTAGGTCAAGTGAGTTTGAGTTCTTCTTTTCGTAGGGTCCCTAGAGGAGGTGCTGAATAATCTCAATTTAATGACTTAAAAAAG
>BQNB010044895.1:6455-44612 GCA_026074375.1 Tanacetum coccineum
AATGTTGGTCGACAAAACCAACCTCATGGTGTAACTTGGAACAACTTCCAATCTCAAAGTTACATGCCATGGGAAATGTGTTCCCCATTTCCACATCCCAATCAATTGCATCAAATGCAAGGGATGTTTAGCACTAACAACTTTGGACCCATGAGATATTAGGGACCAAATGTTTGAGTTATTGTCCTATATAAATAGATATGCCTTGGAGTCGACTTGGAACCCGATGAGTGGATAAAGGATAGCGGATGCTCTAAACACATGACGGGTAACCGAAAGCTCTTCTCAATCTACAAGGCATACAACGGAGGTAATGTCATTTTTGGTAGTAATCTTTGCGGTGACATCATTGGCAAAGGTACGATTTTGAATGACTCTCTCAAAATAGATAATGTAGAACATGTAGATAACTTAAGATTTAACTTGCTAAGTGTAGGAAAAATATGTGATAATAAGTGTAGATTAACTTTTTCTGAACATGATAGTGAAATCACTAAGGACGGTAAGGTTATAGGTAGAGGTATTAGGAGGAAAGGCTTATACGTGATGAAATTAGGAAATAAGCCAAAAGACAAAATTTGTCTTGCAATGATTGATGAAAACTCCACATTGTGGCATAGGAGATTAGGTCACGCTATGCGTCTCATTCAATCGTTAACATCTAAGGAATTAGTTAGAAACTTACCTAAGCTTAAGTTTGATCAACAATTCTGTGATGCTTGCAAAATTGGAAAACAAGCTCATGCTAGTCACAAAGCTAAGAATATAGTCTCAACGACTAGATGTTTAGAACTCCTTCATATGGATCTCTTCGGTCCATCTGTCGTACGGAGATACAGAGGAAACCTCTACACCTTAGTCATAGTAGATGACTACTCTAGGTATACTTAGACAAGATTTCTTAAGAATAAAACCGAGGCTTTTGAGCAATTTGAAATCTTTAGCAAGAAAATACAAAATAAATTAGGATGTTCAATAGTGTCAATTAGGACGGACCACGGTAGAGAATTTGATAATGAAGTGCAATTTGGAGAATTTTGTAATGCCAACGGTATTACACATAACTTCTCGGCTCCACGCACTCCACAATCAAATGGCGTGGTAGAAAGGAAAAATAGGACACTATAAGAAATGAGTAGAACCATGTTGAATGAACAATCGTTACCACAAAAGTTTTGGTGTAACGTTGTAGATACTTCAACATATATCCTCAACCGAATCCTAATTAGAGCCATCTTAGGTAAAACACCTTATGAACTCTTGAGAGGTAGGAAACCTACTCTTGATTACTTTAGAGTGTTTGGAAGTAAATGCTTCATCCTAAACACCAAAGACTACCTCACTAAGTTTGACCTAAAGTCATACAAAGGTGTCTTTTTAGGTTACTCCCAAAATAGTAAAGCCTACATCATCCTTAATAAACACACCATGAAAATAGAAAAATCATTTAACGTGACATTTGATGAAACTCCTCCACCCTCTAAGACATCACCTTTGGTGGATGATGACTTAGATGAAATAGAAGCAATTAAGGTTACCGAAAAGAAAAACTTAGAAAATGACATTGAGGATGAAACTTTAGAAATTGACGAAATAGTCAATATTAAGGAATCTAGGAACCATCCATTAGAAAATGTCATAGGAAACCTTAACCAAAGAACTCTTAGGTCACAAGCCCAAAACCAAAGTAACTTCTTTTGTTTTATATCAACTATAGAACCTAAGAATGTGAATGAAGCCTTAACGGATGAAAGTTGGATAATCGCTATGCAAGAAGAATTAAATCAATTCATTGCAAACGATGTTTGGGAGTTAGTACCACAACCTAAGAATATGACAATCATAGGAACTAAGTAGGTGTTTAGAAATAAGTTAGATGAGAACGGTGTTGTTTCTTGAAATAAGGCTAGGCTAGTTGCTCAAGGCTATAATCAACAAGAGGGCATCAATTATGATGAAACTTATGCCTCACTTGCTAGACTTGTTTCTATTAGAATACTATTAGCTTATGCTTGTGATTTAGATTTTAAGCTATTCCAAATGAATGTAAAAAGTGCAATTCTGAACGGTTTTATCAATGAGGAGGCATACGTGGCACAACCTCAAGGATTCATTGACTTTGAAAAACCGGATCATGTTTATAAACTAAAGAAAGCTTTATATGGTCTTAAACAAGCACCCAAAGCTTGGTATGATAGATTAAAAGCTTTTCTTTGTAAACATGAATACAAAATGGGAATGGTAGATAACACACTTTTTACTAAAAAGAAAAGTTCAAATCTCATCACGTTTAAATATATGTCGACGACATTATATTCGGTTTGACTTGTCAAGACATGTGTGATGAATTTGGAAAAATCATGCATGAAGAGTTCGAGATGAGCATGATAGGGAAACTTAACTTCTTCCTTGGATTACAAATAAAACAAATGAAAGACGGTATCTTCTTTAATCAATCTAAATATATTAAAAAAATGCTTAAGAAATTTGGCTTAGAAGATTCTAAACCAATGAAAACCCCCATGTCCTCGGATACTAAACTCATGAAAGATGATGAGTGTGAGTCGGTAGATAGTACCAAGTATCGAGGCATGATAAGTAGTTTACTCTACCTAACGGAAAGTAGGCCCGATATCATGTTTAGTGTCTACCTTTGTGCACGCTTCCAAGAGGCTCCAAAACCTCTCATCTTGAAGCGGTTAAGCGTATCTTCCTGATGAGGTGTCATTTTATACACTATTTCGGGGTCATTTAACCCCCTAAATCATGCAAATATGCCCAGATTACATGCTTAATCAATTTTTTTTAGGTTTTTAGCACTTGGATGGCTTTTGGAGGAAATACACGTGAGTTGGGCTCATTTGGAGAAGAAACGGACAAGATTACGGACCTACACCAAATCTTGTGAAGATTTATGCAAACAATGGCTGGAGACGATGTCGCAGGCATAAAGCGACGTCGTCATGATCTATCTGGTGACGGTGTCTGGATATTGGCGATGGTGTCACAACGTAGCCGACTTAAAGTGGATCTAGAACCATCTATGTGGCAACGGCGTCAGAAGCATAAAGCGACGCCGTCACGTCGATATGTCTATATATATAAAACCTATTTTAGGGTTTTAGTGTGTAACCTTTGGGATAATTTTGTATAACTTAGGGAGACGAACCCTAACCTTTGTAGTAGCTTCATAGGTCATTTTTAGGGCCTCAAAACCCTATTTAACTACCTTGGATCTATGTTTTAATTCAAGTAAGGTTATTTATCATTCATCATTTAATATGTCTATTGTTGTGTGATTGATTTATCTTCTTGCTTTTATTATAACATGAGAGGCTAAACCCTCCTTTGTATTTGCTTATGATTGCATTGAAAGTCGGATAGTAGATCTCTTTACTGTTCTGCTTCTTGGTTGATGATACAGTTGACGCGTGAGGCCTTAGAAGACCAGCTTTTGTCTGTATCGCTGTTGACACATCTATGGAAACGCGAGTGCGCAGAAAGGATACCATAGGGTAACAACCCTCATACTACCTTGCCCCTTATATGGTTGATCCCTCATTTAATATACTCTGAGGGGCCTTGTAATAATCTTTATACTACCTTACTTGTGCTTTGCCTTAACAGAATATTAAATAGACGGCGGATTCGTTTAATTCATTCATAACCTAGGAAATACGTACACAGATCATCACAAGTGTGGACAGGGGCAATAAGATTGGAGAAACAATTCTGGATAGTATTGCATGATTGATTAGTAAATACATGTTATTATCATAAATGTTATCACCCGTAGATTATTTTTTTTTTTTTTTTTTATTTATTACTTTTAGTTAGTCGTTTATCAAACCAACTTCTAAACCATAGATTTAATGCTTTCTATAATTTAAAAACACAAAAATAATCTTTCTCAACTTCAGAATTCTGTTAGACTGTGATCATATCTTCCTCACCTATTCCTCTAGTAGAACGATAACAACTACCCGAGTCTTGCCTATAATATACTACAACAGGTTAGGTACTCTGCTAGGAGTTGTAAACTTCTTTGTTGAATCCTATGACGACCCACGTCAAGTTTTTGCACCGCTGCATAGATTCGTTAGGTTTTGTCATAGTTTAACTTAGTTCTACTCGCTTGAATCCTTTCAAGTGAGACTTTAATTTCCACATATTAGCTTTCTTGTAGTCTATCTTCTCTTCGTGTTATCTGTTTTGCAAATCTATCACCATGACACGTAGCACCGTTAAAAGGCTAACCAAACCCCTTGACGAGTCTGAAAGAGAATTATGGAGGCTTAAGAGAGCCGTCTGACGTTTACAGCAGAACAAATCTCTTGCTATAGCCGGAAGAAACCTCTTTGATGCTGAAGCATCCTCCTCCAACAACACTGGAGCCAAACCCGCCAAAGCTCCCAAAACCCTACTGAACATTTCCCTTAATCTCCCACGAGGCTGATGAATGCAAAACAGAACGTCCGCGGCCGAAACATGTGTTATGCCTATATAGGGGACATTTATGATGATCCTTCCTTTCTGAAGGTTTTATCAAAAAGCGATACCCCACCACGGGGGGGAATAACAAAGTAAAGAAAAAGGAGAAGATGGCCTCGAATGGACTATTAGAAGTAGGTTTGAAGACGAGCTCGCCAACTTTATGCTCGAAAAGAAGTCCCACACAAAAGGTATAGGAGGAAATTCAGACCAGCACCGTAAGGAATTGCATGTAACAATTCTCCCAAATCCTTCTCGTACGATCAGGAAAAGAGCAAAAACTCTGAACCGTGAAGCGCAAACTTTTGTCCTTAACAACCAGATCAGAGTTAACACTCCAGGGACCATCTTTCCCAGCTCCATTCGCAATCAACATCTGCATCCTCACTTGGGGGAACCAAAAAAGAAGGGCCTGAGGACGCAAAACCAAGCATCATGCAAGAACCTGCCCCTCGGCCATCCATCTTTTACCAACCCTCCTAGTCGTCCAAGCTTCCCTTTCCGTCTAGATTAAAGAAGCAGAAAAAGGATGACGAGAACGAGCAGCTCCTCTTAATCTTCAAACAAATCCATATCAACTTGCCGTTCCTGGAAGCCATGATCCACATGCCAAAGGGAGCCAAGGTATTGAAAGATTTCCTTTTACATAAGGAAAAACTTGAAAAACCAGCCTCCTCTGTCAAACTTAGTAAGTAATGTTCTGCTATCATCCAAAGGAGTGTGCCCTAAAAAGAAGGGGACCCAGGAAGCTTCACGCTTCCATGTCTTATCGGACCCATGGCAGTCAAGAACGACTTGGCTGATTTAGGAGCAAGTATAAATCTCATGCCACAATCTCTCTTCTGACGATTAGGGATTTCTACACTTAAACCAACCAAAATGAGTATTCAGCTGGCCGATCGATCTATCAAATACCCCATCGGGGTCTGCAAGAATATATTAGTAAAATTAAACAAGTTCATCTTCCCAGTTGACTTCTTAGTTTTGGAGATGGACAAAGACGAGCTAGTTCTAATCATTTTGGGACGACCCTTCCTCGCCTCAACTAGAGCTGTAATTGATGTTCGTGAAGGAAAATTGAGTCTAAGAGTCAGAAGTGAAACCGTTACCTTCAACATTGGGAAATCCATGAAATACAAACACTCTCGCGGGCGCATTACCTATAACTGCGCGACCACACCCGCTAAGATGATCCAAGATTAATTGTGTCACACAATATAAGTCATGACGGAAAATAGGCTAAAGAAGAAGAAGATGAAGATTCTAACAAAGTGCATGCAGTTTCCTTCTACCCTAGGACAGAGCCAATAGAGCTGCTCGAATGGAAGGACTAAGAGAATAAATTAAAACCATCAAGTGTCGAACCACCCAAACTTGAACTGAAGGAGTTACCCGAACACCTTGAGTACGCTTTCCTCTAGGAAAATAACTAACTCCCAGTAGTCATCTCATCCACATTATCCACCGCCGAAAAAGCCAGGCTTCTAGAGGTTCTTAAGAATCATAAAAGGGCAATCACCTAAAGTATTGCGGATATAAAAGGGATCGATTCCTCTTTCTGGACTTACAAAATTCTCATAGAAGACGAGTTCAAACCAAGTGTCCAACCTCAAAGACGAGTAAACCCCAACATCAAGGAGGTAGTAAAAAATAAAGTCATAAAGCTCCTTGACGCATGATTAATCTACCCCATAGTCCTTGGGTGAGTCCTGTCCAGGTGGTCCCAAAAAGGGAGGAATGACTGTAGTAAATAATGAGAAAGACGAGCTCATCCCACAAAGGACGGTCACTGGATGGCGCATGTGTATCGATAATCGGAAATTGGATAACGCGACCCAGAACGATCACTTTCTACTTTCGTTTATCAATCAGATGCTTAAACGTTTAGCTGGGCATGAGTACTACTGCTTTCTAGACGGGTTTTCAGGATACATTCAAATCCCTATCGCCCCTGAAGATCAGGAGAAAACCAGATTCACCTGCCCTTACGGAACCTTTGTATATAAATTAATTCCCCTCGGATTATGTAATGCCTCAACAACCTTTCAGCGCTGTAGGACAACCATATTCTATGAGCTTATCGAAGATTGCATGGAGGTTTTCATGGACGATTTCTCCGTCTTTGGTAACTCTTTCGACCACTGCCTAAAAACCTTGAAGATTTTACTTAAAAGGTAGTGAGGAAACCAAACTTGTGTTAACTGGAAAAGTGCCATTTCAATGGTAAGGAAATGGATCATCCTCGATCATAAGGTCTACAGGTTCAGGATGAAGGTCGACAAAAAAAATTGAAGCAATCTCTAAACTACCATACCCCATGAATGTGAGATCCATCTGAAGCTTCCTAGGACATGCTGGATTTATAGAAGATTAATAAAGGATTTCTCATAAATCGCACACCCGATGACCTCAATCTCCTGTTAAGATGCCCTATTAATTTTCTCCGCCAGGTGCATCCACAGCATTTATTAGTTAAAATGTGAACTGACGCAAGCACCAATCATGACTAAGCCAGATTGGTCATTACCATTCGAAGTCATGTGCGACGCAAGTGATTATGCTGTCGGATAGCAGTGCTAGGACAGGAATCGACTAACATTTCTTAACCCTACCTACGCAGCCAAAACGATGAAAGAGCTAAGAGAATTACACAACTACCAAAAAGGAGCTTTTGGCTATCGTCTTCACATTTGATAAGTTTCGTCAATACTTGGTCTTGTCCAAGACCATCGTTTTCACGGATCACTCGGCCCTGCGATACCTCTTCACTAAACAAGACGTAAAACCACGACTGATTCGATGGATCCCGCTACTCCAAGAATTCGATAACGAGATCCGTAATAAGAAAGGTACCGAAAATCTAGCAGCTGATCATCTCTCCCGACTTGAAAACCCCGATCTTGGAAAGCTAACCAAGGCTGAAATAAAGGACTTATTCCCTGAAGAGCGGTTAATGGCAATTTCTAACAAGAACAACGAACCATGGTACGCTGACTATGCTAACTATCTAGCTAGTTGAGTACTACCCTTCTGATCCACCCATTAAGAGAAGCAAAAGTTCTTCAGCGATTTGAGGCATTACTTTTGGGATGAGCCATTCCTATTCAAACAATATGCTGATCAAATCATACGAAGGTGCGTGACCGGAGATGAGGCGGCATAAATCCTTCGACAATGTCACAACAAACCATTTGGAGGACATCATGGCATCGCCAGTACTACAAGAAAGGTCTTCGAAGCCGGATTCTATTGGCCTCCATAGATTTTGTGTGATGGACGTATGTTGGTCAAGTTTGCGATGCATGTCAACGAGCAAGAGACATCTCATCAAAGGATGACGAAACACCTCAAAAGTATATCCAAGTCTGCGAAATATTCGATGTCCGGGGAATAGACTTTGTGGGACCTTTTCCATCATCAAACAGAAACAAATACATCCTAGTAGCTATCGACTACGTATCGAAGTGGGTAGAGGCCGAGGCTTTCTTACATGATGCTTCGGAACGTAGTAAAACTTCCTCAAAAAGTCTCTACCCGCATGATTTGGAATACCAATGCCCTTATTAGTCGATGGGGTACGCATTTTTGCAACTACCAATGGAGAAGTAATGAAAAGGTATGGAGTGTTCACGATTTTCGATAGCATATCACCTCAGACAAACAGGTAGGTGAAACATAAAACCGGGCATTAAAACGTATCTCTTAAGAAAACCATTGGAACACAGTGAAAGATTGGTCCTACAAATTAGATAATGCATTATGGGCATTCCAGACAACGTTTAAAACCCCCTAGGTACAACCCTATTTAGAATAATCTACGACAAGGCGTGCCATCTTCTTGTCGAATTATGGGTTACAAGGCCTATGGGCTTAAGAACTACAAACTGTTGACCTTATGAAAGTTGGGGCAAATCGGTTCTTACAGATTAATGAGCTGGACGAAATGAGACTCGATGCTTACGAATCATCCATCTCCTATAAGGAAAGAACAAAAAGATGGCACGATAAACGTATAAAGACCGAACCTAAACTACGAAAGAGGCGATAAGTTACTTCTCTTTAACTCATGTTTAAGGCTGTTCCCTGGGAAACTAAAGTCAAGATGGTACGGACCATTTTTAGTATGCAAGGACATGAAAAATGGCGTGATTGAGCTATATGATGAAGATAGGAACAAATTCATCGTAAATAAACAACGAGTGAAACCATATTAAAAGAGCATTTTGGACACCAACAGAGATGACGATATAACTTTGGATGATAAAGGAGAAGTCACGTAAGAACGTGTGACTTCGAGTCTAGCTACAAGACTTGTAAATAAAGAAAAGCGCTTTTTGGGAGGTAACCCAATATTTACTTTCCCACATATTATGAGTGTCTTGTGTTTTAATTCTATATTGTTTGTTTTATTATGTTTGAATTATTGTGTAATCATGCTTTATTTGTTTGTAAGTTCATCTTATTTGCAATCAAAGGTATTTTGCAACAAAATAAGTGTAGGGGATATATCCGGTTTTAAGAACCAAATTCAAACATTTGAAATAAATTATTTAGATTAATTCGCGTCAGTTTCGAGTCATATGATTGTTATGATTAATTCTAGGTTTTTATGGAGTGCTTTCTTCCGTTTTGACTTATAAAAATTGCATGCAGGAAATTTCTCAATAAAAAACAAAGAAGAAATTTTCACAGATGCTGGAGACGGCTCGGAGGATTTATCCTGATGGCGTCACGTCTCCAGCTATAAAAAAATTTAAAATTTTCTAGTATTTCTGAAAAATAAATGTGCAGTATTAAAATTTGTAATTCTTTGTAAAACCTGCAGAAAATCCTATGATTATATCATTACTCTCGTCCTATCTTTACTGCTTTCGTAGAGTCAAAACCCTAAACTCTTATTGTATATGTATCTATCCCGCCGATTTTATGCTTGGTGTAGTTTTCTTTGTCTATGATTACAGGTTATATTTGATGAGAAGAAGCTTGGAAGTTCTTAGGAAGTTTCATTGGACGATTCTTGGAGGACGATTTAACCAGTTATCGCATGTTTCTTCTCCATTATTGAGCAAACCAGGGGAGTACTAGTTTCTTTTACTTGTTTTCTTTTCCTTTTATTCGTTTTTACGGGTACTTCTATAGAACATTGGGGACAATTCTATAGAACATTGGGGACAATGTTCAACTTAAGTGTAGGGGGAAATAAGCCTTAGAAACTATTCTTTCATTTGCCATTTGATTTGTTCCTTAAAATGATGGGTAATATATAGAAACATAGCTTAAAAAGGTAATTTTGACCCAAATTTAAAAAATTTTATGACACATACCGATGAAAACCGAGTATTAATAGCGTCTCATGGATAGGAATGTGTATGACTAGCACAAAAACCCTCAAAATTCCACCCAAAAAATGTGAGGTTCGCCTTTAGATCTTTAGGAATTCGGGTATCTATTATTGATACCAAGATAGTTTATACCTTTAGCTTTCTCGAGTTAAGGTTTGAATGCAGTCATATGTGTCTATTCTGTCGTTACGGATGTGTACGTATGGTCTTTGTCTCCTTTTCTGGAGCATTGGTATCGGTATTAAATTATATGAGTGTACCGATAGTATATTAAATTCTAGAACTTGTTCTAGTGATGCATTTCGAGACCGCATAGTAAGTATTAGGATTTTCTAGATAAGAGGCACTAGGATTAACCCATGTTTTAAACATGTAATTGTTATGATGGTCACATCGATCATATAACTATCCCACACCCTTGCCATGCACTCATTATTAGTGCAGGATACCCCTAGTACAACCCTCTGAGCCTATCCTTTTTCATGGTTCTCGTAATTTTTTGGTTAAGCTGGACTATTAATGAAGAGAATTTTAAACCCTTAAACCAATCGTTACACCCAAATTGTCTTAGCCTACGTGGTATGTACTCGCTTTTAGTACATTATTGTTTTAACCCAAGTTAATTATTTGAGTACACGGTTGCTAAGTCCTTATCCTTGTAAATATAGTTTTGGGACGATTGGGATTCATGGTAGTATTTATTTCGCGAAAGAATGGGGAAGAAAAGTTAAATCAATACCCCCATATGTTTGTTAGATGATCTCCATGTTATTTTGATCCACCTCAAATCGGGTCATTAGTTAGATTGTAAATAATCGAGTATGTAAAAGTTCAAGTGTAAGGGTGTATCTAAAAACACCCATGATGTATTATATGTTTAAGCAATGACAGGGCAAAATTATACGAAAAAAAATTGTATTAAAAAAGTAAAAAAAAAATGTACGGGCTGCCATTTGCTTATGTTTATGTTTATGTTAGATTCAAGAAAAGAAAAAGAAAGAGATTGATGTAGAGTTGTGTAGAGTTTGTATATCTTCGTCCGAGTCTTGGCTTAGCAACCAAACCAATGTGTATTCGTATAAATAATTAGCTAACCCTTCAACTCCAAATTCACCAAGCACCCAAATGTTCTCTTCCGTTTTTTTTGTTTATATTATATGTTCTATCTTTACACCTACACCCCAGCAACCCTTTAAAAAACCTGCTTAGATAGTAATGGAATAATGCATTGCGCCTAGCGAATGAGGTTTGATCATTTACCAAGCCTAGATGGTAATTTATATGTTATGGGACAGGTAATGAGTTGTTGATTTTCGGTTTCCCCATATGTTATAACTATTATACAACCCGATGTGAAAGAGAGATCCCAAAAACACTTATGTGAGGTGCTAGTGTATACTTTCCGTGCTTTTAATTACGAGGTCTAGAAGGTCGTGTTGTAAAATACGTTTAAAGAGTAGGTTAAATGACCCTCATATTGCTATTGTCTAGGTAGAAAAGCCCATTTGCTTGAGGACAAGCAAATCCCAAGTGTAGGGGTATTTGATGAGTGTCATTTTATATACTATTTAGGGTTCATTTAACTCCCCTCAAATCATGTAATATGCCCCCAGATTATATGCTTAATCGTTTATTTTTAGGTTTTTAGCACTTGGATGGCTTTTGGAGGAAATACACGTGACTTGGGCTCATTTGGAGAAGAAACGGACAAGATTACAGACCTACACCAAATCTCTTGAAGATTTATGCAAACAGTGGCAGGAGACGGCGTTACAGGCATAAAGTGACGCCATCGTGATCTATCTAGTGATGGTGTCTGGATATTGGCGACGACGTTACAACGTAGCCGACTTAAAGAGCGATTCTTAGAACATCTACGTGCTGTCGGGTCAGAACATAAAGCGATGCCGTCACGTCGATATGTCTATATATACAAAACTAATTTTAGGGTTTTAGTGTGTAACTTTTGGGATAATTTTGTATAACTTAGGGAGACGAATACTAGCCTTTGTAGCAGCTTCATAAGTCATTTTAGGGCCTCAAAACCCTATTTAACTACCTTGGATCTATGTTTTAATTTAAGTAAGGATATTTATCATTCATCATTCAATATGTCTATGTGTTGTGTGATTGATTTATCTTTTTGCTTTCATTATAACATGCGAGGCTAAACCCTCCTTTGTATTTGCTTATGATTGCATAAAAGTCGGATTGTAGATCCTATTACTGTTGCTTCTTGTTGATGAATGTGCGCGTTAGGCTTTAGAAAACCAGCTTTTGTCTGTATCGTCGTACACACGTCTAGGGAAACGCGAGTGCGCAGAAAAGATACCATAGGGTAACAGTCTTCATACTACCTTTCACCTTATATTGTTAATCCCTCTTAAGGTATTTCACACGCATTTAATATACTCTTAGGGGACTTGTAATAGTCTTCATACTACCTTACTTGTGCTTTGCCTTAACGGAATATTAAATAGACGGCGAATTCGTGTAATTCGTTCATGACCTAGAAAATACGTACACAGATCATCACAAGTGTGATAGGGCAATAAGATTAGGAGAAACAATCTGATAAGTAATGCATGATTAAGTAAATACATTATAATTATCATAAAGTTATTCACCTTAGATAGGTTTATTTATTATTTAGTTAGTAGTTTATCAAACTAAACCTTCAAAACCATAGATTTACTTGCATTCTATAAAATATAAAAACAAAAATAATGTTATATCAACCTCCAATATTTCTGTTAGACGTGATCATAATCTTCCTATACCTATTACCTAGAGATCGATACAACCCCCCGAGTCTTACCTATACTACTACTACAACGGTTAGGTACTCTGCCTAGGAGTTGTAAAAACTTCTTGATGAAGTATTGACTGACCACATCAAGTTTTTGGCACCGTGATGGAGATTAGTTAGTTTTGATATAGTTTAACTTAGTTTATACTCGCTTGAATCCTATCAAGTGAGACTTTTATTTCACATATTAAGATTTTCTTGATAGTCTATCTCTCTTTGTGAGTGATTTGTTTGAAACGTCTTATCACCATGACACGTAGACCGTTAAAAGGTTAACCAACCCACGACGAGCCTGAAAGAGAATTCCAGAGGCTTAAGAGAGCCGTCTGGCGTTTACAGCAGAATGAATCTCTTGCTATAGCCGGAAGAAACCTCTTTGATGCTGAAGCATCCTCCTCCAACAACACTAGAGCCAACCCGCCAACGCCTCCCTAAACCACTACATGAAAACATTCTCACCGATCACTTCTGGTTTCTAAAAACCCAATCACCCTTCCAGCCAAACAAATAGGAAGAATCGTCGACTCACGTGACATCTGGTTAATTTAAAAAACATGCACATTCCAAGGATTGAGAAATGAGGACCCCCTCCATATGTGAGCACTAATTAAGTATCATCGATAACATACAAGCTAACAGAGCCACAAGGGATACATCTAGGCTACGGCTTTTTCCCATTCTCCCTCAAAAGAAAAGTGGACTCAATGGCTTGACTATATACTCCCACTCAAATATGAATGGGATCAGCTCGTATCATGATTTCTTGACCACTTCTTTCCGATAGGTTGTACCTCGTCCCTTAGAGATTTAATCCTTCTATTCAAACAGGGGGATGAAGAACCTATCAAAAGCGCCTGGATTCGTTTCCAAGACTTAATCAAACAGGTTCCCCATCACAGGATACTTAAATGGCTTCTCGGTAGCAAATCTTTCTATGCAACATATTCTTGGGGATAAACCATAGGAAACGCGATCAATTCGCTCAATTCCGCTTCAACTCTCTTACCGAAGAAGAGGGGTGGAATCGAATTGAAGAGTATGTCCAATACCAAGACGATCTATGAGACGGCCTGTCACCACCCATGAACGTCTCTTCCATTTCTGAGGCAATGCAACCTACATTCAGAGGACGTCTGAAAAGGGCTTGCAATCAAATCTCCTACCTCGAAACACCTGCTCAAAAGGTTGGGTTAAAAAACCCCTACCTAATTTGCGACTATTGCAGAGGATCCAAAGAGGCTGATGAATGAAAACAGAACGACCGTGGATCCTCATTTATTGGTGTCCGAACAGGTATGCCTATCCGGGGGAGACATTTATGATGATCCTTCCATTCTGAGGTTCTATCAGAACGACGATACCCCACCACGAGGAAACAACAAATGTAAAGAAAAGGGAGAAGATGGCCTCGAATGGACTATTAGAAGTAGGTTTGAAGACGAGCTCGCCAACTTTATGCTCGAAAAGAAGTCCTGCACAAAAGGTATAGGAGAAATTCTTGACCAGGCCCCGTAATTAAGGAATTGCATGAACAATTTCTCCCATACTCTCTCTACAATCAGGAAAGCAAAACTCCTTAACCCTGACGCGCCAACTTTGGACATAAACAACCAGATCAGGAGTTAACACTCAAGACCCATCTTTCCCAGCTCCATCGCAGTCAACATCTACAAGGATGAGTCCCCAGGTATACAAAGAAAGTTTGGTTTCCAAATGAACTTAAATCATAATTTACCATATACAAAAAATGCAATACAAAACTACAAACCATTAATGTTGATAACAACGAAATTTTAAATTGTGAAATTCAACATCATATGAGTTCTTGGGTCGAGATCATACGTGAAAACATATTCTGTCTTGGAGGTCATCGTGATCATGTTCCGGCATGTCTGTGTCATATGCTTTATTGCAATGAAATCTCCACAAAATACAATCTAGCCTTTTTCATTCTCAAACAAATGGAAAGCATTTTAAATACACCTAAGGCAATTCTATCTTATGGAATGCTATTGACTAGATTGTTCACTCATATCGTGTCTAATCTCCCCGAGTTATCAAATGATCGCTGCATCTTATGTGATCGTGTCATGCATCCCCTCGCTCTTCATTATGAGCGAAAGACGCAATCGGATCATGGCACGAAAAGATGTTGATCTTCCAATCCTATCTCATCTTCCAACATCCTTGATCATCCATCATTATCTCATCATATAGATGAAAATATTGATGGAAGTGTTGAAGAGTCTTTTCATTATAATACCCCATCTCCATCTCAACTCGTTAATTCTTTATCAAACATTGTTCCTGGAGTCTTTGAAAACCCACCTCATGAAAATCAAACATTACACTCTTACCAAACTAAAATTCTACACCACCAAATCCAACATCGAGATGAGCACCATAAAGGGTTAAGGTCAATCGAAAAAGCGCTCAAGAATGTGATAAGGAGCAAAAAGAAATGAAGAAGTTTGATGAAGTGTTACATACTTAATATTATTATTACCATTTAATATAACTGATTATTCTATGATATGCTACTTAGTCTCTTGAATTTATCTTAGATATGCAAGCGGGCAATAAAATTTGCTTTGGATGATCTTTTAATTTTATCATCCAAAATATAATACACTTGTTGATTGAATGATTTATGCATTTTTAGTTTTTTTATGCCTAACGAATTGCCTCCACAATCCCTTTGCCTTAGACTAACTTTATTACATCTAGATGACAAAGTTAGAATTAGTTGATTCTTGAGCAATAGGACTTGCTAAAACTCATTGTCACTAGCCTCATATTTTTCTACACCAAAGTGTCAAACTGAGAATCCTAGGAAAAATTCGTCATCCCCAGAAAACGGCTCCCAAAGCTCACAGGCGGCCCCCTAACATATCTAGGACCACCGGTATTTAAGGGACCGCCTTTAGGTGGGAAACAAATTTTTCACTGTTCTCTTTTTCTGCAAATTTGACCCTCTCTATCCTAGCCTTAGCAGTTATTTCCCTGTTTAGACACGCACCTTTTCACCTCTTCTTCATCAACAACCATGCTTTTCCATATTTTCTTCCTCATCCAAATATTTAAACCACTTATCAGCCTCATCAATCACCACCTTCATCATTCTACTTGAACTAAAATTCCTCAATCAAATGAGCTTCTCAAACCCTCCTCTAAAATTCTTAAGAAAACCTAGAATTTTGGTTAGACAAGTTTGGAGAAAAACCACTCATGCACCTCAATCATCAACATCTTCTCAAAACCCTTCACCTCCATCACCACCAAGAAATAACCCTCAACCTTTTTCATCTTTTCTCAATGAGGAACAAATGGCAAATAGACTACAACACATCTCTCAACTTCTTGAAACAAACCTCCAACATGCAACTAATTCTTACTCTCAAATACCACCATCTCTACGCTCTCCTCCATTACCTCTTATTTACCCCGCTACTCTTGACTAAGTCAACTTTCATTCTGGGTTTTGCCATTATTGCATGTATACCCGTATTTAATTACAATCCATAAGGAATGAACTTGACTTCATTTAATTTCTTCTCACTCGTCCTTTGTATCACGCTCCACCACAACCAAACAATGCATCACCAACTTCTCCTTTCTCACCTCCCCACTATTAAACATTCTATCATGTTTAATCTCTTTAAATGATCGACCACCTATCCTTTTGCTAAAGCATCTCTTAGAAATTAAGAATCAACTAGTCTAATCTTAGTTTAATCTCTTCAAGTATGAACTTCATCTATTATGAATGATCTTTTATTATTATTATAAGGAATGTGTATGCATTATGGCTTATATGGCTATTTCTTTTCTTTCTCTACATAGCCATGTATATATTTGTTGTAATCATTGCTACTTGCTAAAAATGTTCTCTTGCACTTATATTTCTAACTTGGTTTTATAGCAAAATATCATAAGATCGATCCCTTGATGCCCTAAACGAGGGGGAGTAACCATCAAGGGGGGGTCTTACCATCGTCGAATTCTTTCTCTTTACATCTCAATGATTAACCTTTTTGGATTCGACAAAAAGGGGGAGAAATTGATTAAAACTCATTAATAACTTGAAAATAATATTTTGATTCAAAATGAGTTTATATTTTGTCATCATCAAAAAGAAGGAGATTGTTAATATAAATAATGCTTAAAAATGTTATTTATATTTTTTGACTCCTCTACGTTTTGAAGATGACAAAATGTAAGTACATTCACGATAAAAATAAACGTTTACATGTTATTAATCGTAAACTTTCATTTCGACATAAATCACTTAAGGTATGGATAAACAAATTATTAAGCTTAATTAGTGATCAAGAAAATAATTTTTCTCATTAATCCATGACATTTCTACAAAACTATATTTTTACAGAATTACATAAAATAAATTTTATTATATAAAAATAATATTTTATTTTAAAACATAAATTTGAAATTCAAATTTTCCCCCCAAAACTAAATATAACTCACCAGGATAAACCTTCCCCACAAAAGGATAAAAATTGGAGCGTCAGTCTAGGGGCGGCCCCCTAAGTGGCTAGGCGGCCCTCAGATATATCTGGGACCGCCGGGACCGCTACCAGCTGATCATTGGGGATTCTCGGCTATAAATACTGCACTATTCTCAGCAGAAAAATAGACCTATTTGCATGATTTTTCCAGTCTTCTTTCTCTCTCTAAACCTTTTTTCTCTCACTAAATATCTTGATAACTAACATAGTTTAATCTTTTTACACGTGATCAAATCTCATCTTCTATCTTCTTCCTTCTTTTATCAAGTGCAAAAGAAGAACACTCGTATTCGCCAAGAAATGAAGTGTTAGAGATTAGTGATTTTTCCTCTCTTCTTCTAAGATTTAAAATTCTATTTTGATTATCTTGTGTGATTGTGTAAATCGGATTGTGTGTAAATTCGATAGTGTAGATCTTGTGATTGGGTAGTGTCGGTAACTCGTAATCACTTCACTTCATATTTGTATACAAGAAATAAGCTAGGAGAAAGGAAGAGTTTTAGAGAGAGGGAGAAAGTAGAGAGAAAATGAGATGGTTGATTAAACAAATGTGTAAGCATACAATGAGAACCAACACCCTCTCCATCCTTGGAGAGTGGTATTTATAGTTAAACCATAAGGCTTACACGCTTATGGTATTTCTACGGGCTAGGCTCGGGATTACTTAGGCTTACGCCTGATACACGTAACCAATTAGCTTACATAAACAATACCGTTTACCCGTTCTAGCATATTACAACACATAATTAATTAAAGACCGAGCTTCCATAATTAGTAGCCGAGCTTCCTTGTTCGACTTAATATTTTAAGGCTAACAATCTCCCCTAAAGCGAGGCTTCCTGCAGATTCTGAGCTTCCATGTTCAAAAACATATTTTAAGGCTAACAATCTCCCCTAATGTGTGGTCTTTGAATTCCTAAGGTGAGCTCTTGAATCTTGCTTCCTTGGGCTTGTTGAGATTGTTTTGTCGTTGAGTTCTTGAATCTTTGGTCTTTATTATGCTATAGGCTTGTTCCTTCATGCTGTGTGATCTTTGATTTTTAGCCTTTGTCATTGTCTTTTGACTTTGTCTTTGCGTTCGAGATCTTTAAATCTTTATCCTTCAGTCTTGATCGTCTTTGTCACCTTGCGATCTTGTGTCTTGACCAACATGCTCTTACTTTGCATCATCTTGAATGCTTGCTAACAATCTCCCTTGATAGACTTGATATCTTTAAGGAAGATCTTGTATATCATAGATTGAGGAAGTCTTTGTCTTTAATTCTTTAGCTTTCATGATTCTTAAATCTTGATGCTTATAGTATGTCTTTGTAGTTTGAGCATTAGCATGTGGTAATGAATCCGACTTCAGCTAGAATGGGATACCGCCACCACCGTATAACCTGCAAGTTTACATTAGTGATAATTAACAGATATGGATGAGAGTGACTTTGTCACTTCGTCGAATAAGGTTGTAATAACCACGGTTCCCCGTTAATCAGTATAAATATTGCCTGTGATCAGATAGAATTCAAATGAATCTTCTTGACAGGGTTTCGCAGCTGCACTAGCCATTCTTGTTACTGGAGCATCTCAAAGCAAACAACACGATAAGAGTGAACCAGATAGTTACTATCTTTTTTATTAGACAGTCAATTTATTTACTAGACCAAAATGGATATCCAGTTGACATAAGCTTGATTCATATAGAATCTCGCAAGTCACCTACTAAGATTGTGGAAAACTAGAAGGGGGGTTGGATAGTTTACCGCTTTTTAATTTAATGTTTATGTTTGTTAATAAAAACTTAGATTCGACTTTATGTGAATTCAACACTTGCACAATATAAACAATATACTTATCTAAACAATTAATAGGATAGTATAAGCAAATAAGGTAAGATAAGAGATAAGAGTAAGAACAATCAAACCACAACGCGAGGATTTATAGTGGTTCGGTAACGAAGCACCCGCGAGGATTTATAGTGGTTCGGTAACGAAGCACCTCTTCACCCTACTCCACTCCCGAGCACCCCCCCACCCCCCACCCCCCACCCCCCCCCCCCCCCCCCAACACACCACTCCACCCCCCCCCCCCCCCCTCCCCCCCCCTCCCCCCCCAACCCCACCCCCCCCCCCCCCCCCCCACCCCTCACCACCCCCCACCCCCCCCCCCAAACCCACCCCCTCCCTCCCCACCCACCCCCCCTCCCCACCCCTTCCCCCACCCCCCTCCCCCCCCCCCCCCCCCCTCACCCCCCCCCCAAACCAACTACCCCCCCCCCCCCCCCCCCCCCCCCCTCCCCCCCCCCACCAAATCAAAATCGAGAGTTTCTTCACTATGTCAACTAAACTCCTTATGGCAGAGAAAAAAAAAAAAACCCCACGTTTTTTTTTACACAACTTTGCTTATATCAACTTCTGACACTAAGCTAGAGGGTCGTGTTATTAATCTTAGATAGAACCTATTTTCTTTCACGTCTTCACAAACTTCTTTCACACTTTCACGAACTTTACAACACAATCGTCACAACTACACAAAATTCTTCACACATTAGTTTTCTTCACACCACTACTTCACTACTTCACTTCTACTTTCACGCCTAACTATCACAACTTGGATGAATCACTAGATTCAACTATACTTACAACAATCACAAAGATTTATCTACCACACAACTTTACAAGATTTACAAATGATTTACAAGTTATGATATGGATGCAACAAGATTGCAATATACACTTGAGGTGTAATACTTCTTCACTTGATGATGGAAGTATTCTTTTCTTGCACTTGAGGAATTGAGCTTGGATCACTTGGAAACAAAGCTTTATGATTAGATGATCAAAGGATTTTGATGAGATGTGTGGGTCATTTTAGATCAGAAAGAATGAGTGCAAAAGTTGAGAAAATAGTGGAGAAAAGTCTAGTATTTATAGGACAATCTGGAGGAGCGTCAGTCTATGGGCGGTCCCCTTAAATAGGTAGGCGGTCCCCTTAAAATTAAGGGGGCCGCCCGTGTATTTAAGGGGGCTGGCCTAGACTAGGGGCTCCTCAGTTTGTCTTTTGTGTAGAGGGAATTTTCTGAAACTTTTCTAGCCATTTTAGGTTCGAAAATTTGAATTTCAAAATGTTTATTTTGAATAAAACATTTCTTTTAATTGCAAAAAATATTTTGTAATGTTTATAAAAATGTTTACAACATTTTACAAAAGTATGAGGTCTGAATAAAAAATTTCTTTGATCATAAAATGCATTAAGCATTTATTTATTCATACCTTTAAGTGATATAATTTTCGAAATAAAAATTTACTACTAATTACTTGTTTACGTTTAATTTTACATTGAACGTTTTTATATTTTGTGATTATCAAAACGTAAAAATGTGAAAAATATTAATAATGTTTTTAGGCATTATTTCTATCAACAATCTCCCCCTTTTTGATGATTACAAAATTTAAACTCATTAAATGTAAAATTATTTTTAAACAAGTATTTAGTGAGTTTTATGTCATTTCTCCCCCTTTTTGTAGAATCAAAAAGGCATCGTCGAGAATTGCTAGTAAAATCGACGGAATAAATGCTCCCCCTTGATGTGTGCTCCCCCTCGTTTGAGGGCATCAAGGGATCGAGCTATGGTTTCTTGGCTACAAAAACAAGTTAGAACAATACAAATATTTTTAACATGTAGCAAGAAGGAAAAAAATATGGCATAATAATAATGCAACCAACAATAATCATCTATTAAAAATAAAATAGCGTGTGAACCACAATCATGCATACAACATGCTAACATTCATGATATTTTTAAACTACAAAAAGTCCAATAACTAGTAAAGCTTCATAGGACTTGCTTGCAAAATGGTGGATGGACAATTATTTAAGAAACTAAACATAGAATATGTTTAGTTTGGGGAAGGTGATGGAGGTGGTGGGATGATGGTTGTTGGTGGTTGTGAGAGCATATGTTCAATATATGAAAACATATATTGGAGTTCATCTCTCAATCCAAATATGAGAGTACGATTATGAATGCAACATAAACATGAATCTCCATGTGCCTCAAGAAGGTTCCAAGGAATGGGATGACCAAGGATAGGTGGTGAAGGTGATGGAGTATCAAATTGGACATCAAATGGTGAAAGGGTGAGAGTGATATCCATTGATGCATTTTCTTGAGTTAGAGGTGGTGGAGAAACTCTTGGAGGAGGAGATGTTGGTAGGTTCAAGTAACCATTTGGTGAAAGTGATGTTGATGAGGGTGGTGATTTGGGTATGTAGTCAATTGAGGATGAAGAAGTATCTTTGGTTGATGGTGTTTTGGAAGGTGCATTAGGAGCACTAGATGATGAGAGTTGAAGTGTGGGTGATGGAGTTTTTGTGTTATCATGGGTTAAATCCATAAATAATTGTTTTGGTGGAATGATGTTGATTTTTGGTCTCTTGGAGGCTTTGGAAATGGAAGCTCTAGTGGATGCCATGGATGTTGATAATGGTTAGTGTATGATGAGGAAGATGATGTGTTGGTGATGATCATTTGGAAGGGATTTATGGGAAGGAAATGGTTTGAAAATGGAATGAGTTTGAACTAGTTTAAGTTATTCCAAATTATGTTCGAGCATTCTGGGCAAAGATAGCTGAGACTAGGTAAAAGAGGGTCAAAAAGCAGGAAAAATACTGTTTTACCCGTGATTTACTAGGGCGGTCCCCTTAATTAGGGGTCGGTCCCCTTAAAGATAAGGGGGCCGCCCGTTATGAATTAAGGGGGCCGCCCTCTGCTGGTTCCAATTTTCACAGAAAAATGATTTTTCTCAGAATTTTTGTGAGAGTATTTCTGTTTTGGTGGTTTATTTGCAGCAAGCCCTATTGAGTTTTATGAGCACATTTAATCATATAACACGCAATAAACACATCAAATCATGAAACCAAAATAGCATAAGTTGTTGATTAAATAACACAACCAAGGGTTTAAATCATCATAGCAAGCAAGTATCTAAAGATAACCAACACCTAAGTCTTTCCGAATAAATCGGATAATCACCACACAAGTTGTTTAGAACATACACATAATCAAGTTAAAAATTGTCTCAAACTACATTTAGCAATCTAGCTAATTTCATTCATATGTCTTCACTTCTTCTTCTTGCTAAACACTCCTTTTAGTACCTTTCCAAATGATTTGAACCCTCTGCACATCTCTTTATGCATTTGTTGCGTTTGGTTGAGCAAGGTGGTTTGTCGTTCAAAGAGAGTTTCATCGGTCTGTTCGGAAGAGGAAGGCATTTGGTAGTTTTGGTAGTTGAGTGGATTAAGAGAGTTAAGATATGTGGTAGGAGATGAAGTACTTGCTCGAGAAGTTTCAACATCATCATCATCATCATCATCATCATCATGTTGATGAGATGACGTGCCTTGATGATGAGAGGATGAAGAAGAGATGGAATGGCGTGCCTTGCCACGATCACTTCGAGGTCGTCGAGTTTGTTTTAAGGCAAGAGGACGCATGACTCGCTCAACAATGTCATAGATGCCATTGTCAAGATAAGGATACGTTTCCATGATGTATTGATAAAGACGAGTTAGAAACATGTCATACGGAAGATTTTCGGTTGGAGTAGCTCTCGCACATTCGATTCTTTTGACAAATAAATAAGCAAGATTGTATTGTTCTTCGGCAACAACACAATACAACATGTGAGCAAGACAAGCGGGGAGACGGTCCCGATGTCCTTGAGTCCGAACACATTCTCCCGAATGAGTTCTTCCCATTGCTTCATGTCGGGGCTTAGTTCTTTGGTGAGAATTTGATTTGGATTGAGAGAGACGGTTTAACTTTTAATGGTACGGTCTACCACGACACGTTCCAATTCAAGAAGTCGACGAATGTCGTCCGGAGTAGGAATATTAGTGCAATATGATCCCTCAGTTTCTTGAGAATACTCAAGAGATGCAAGGTCCCATTCGTTTGTAAAAACGGCTAGACCATTGTGTGGAATTTTGAGGATTTGACCGAATTGAGAAAGAGTGAGAGTTATGTATTCGTGTTGAATCATAAAAGAGATAATAAGATAGCCATATTCATCGGTTTGTACCGTGACTTGACTATAGAAGTCTAGAATAAGTTTCGGAACAATCGGTTTGTTGATTTGAAAGAGACAATTGAAGCGAATGTTAGTAAATAGACACTCAATATTGTTGGATTTGTAGTAGGCTTGATCAACAACACGACCTTCGTGAATGTTGCGGTTTTCAATAGGTTTGTAGAATTAGGCAATAGTAGGGGAGATGCCGGGAATTTTGGATACTTTTGGGATGTAGGATTTAGTGAGAGATATACCGGTGGTAGTAGCTTTCGGCATTTTTATCACCTAAACAAGTTATCAACATAATTTAACCACAAACCTTTTTATATATACCATTTAACAAAAATTTTAATGGGGTGTTCGGTTCCACATTCTTATGATCAAATCAAAGCTATGGTTGATAAACAAATTCAGGAGGATCGAGTTCGTCAGTTAGCCATGATGAACTTAGCCTACCAATTTAATGACACAAGTACAGCTAAAGATGAATTACAAAAAGCATACGAGGAATGCAGAGACATTCCACTGGAGCAACGTGTTGTGATTGAAAAATTTCTGAAAATCGAATCTGAATTAGACTACGAGATTAACAGAGATCTGTTGTGGAACGGGGCAAAATTGGAAAAACAAATCAGGGACAAAAATGGTTGGATACAACAAATTTAGTTTATCGTCTTGTTATTGTAATTTATGTATTTGTTTAAAATTCTGTATTGTGTTTAAAATTTCGTATTGTGTTTAATTTATGTAATATGTACTTTTATTTTAATGAATGAGTTATGTGTTGTGCTTTAAGTTGTTATTTTTACAGAAACACATACATTTTATTAGAGACATAAATTTAATACATTGGAATAGTCATAATAAATTTAATACATTGGAATAGTCATAACAGTTAAAACAAATGAAGCATAAAATTCACTTCCAAATGACACACTATTCCAAACCAAGTTTTTCCATGTCATTGTTAAGATCGTGAAGTAGTGCAGTTGGATTAAGTGCGTGTTGTTCCGGATGCATATACATTTCCAGTGTTGCCTGAAGCACCTTTATCCTTCCAAGCAAGTGCTTGCAGTTTGAGCACTCTGTATTGCTTGAAGATCCCCCATAATAATTAGGAGGCGTGGAAGGTGTTGGATAAAAAGTTAGAGTGGATGAAGTTCCTGGAGAAAAAGTTAGAGTAGATGAAGCTCCTAACGAACTGATTACTTGACGAACTCGTTCTTCTTTCCATAAAAAAATTCACATCCGCAGTAATTTAGCCGAGGCTGTTCAAGAAAAAAAAATTCAATTATTAATAACTAAGCATATAATGTCTATAATACAGAAAAAAAATTTGAATTTTTCACCTTAGATTTTGTTCATGCATAGTATAGTTTACCACAGGTTTTAGGCCGATACAATTCTCGTAGAACTACATCTCCGGCTCCACAACTACACGCAAAAGCTTCATGTGGCAACATCTTCATAATAATTGTGTGATCATTTAGTGGTTCGTATGATAAGGGTATGTGTGTTTGATATGTTGTTGTTATTGGCGATAATACATGCTTTTATAGTAACGAGATGTTTTTGGCGGGTTTCTTTATGAATAGTTATTGGCGGGAGTTACATTACTTAAAGTAATATAAAAATGCAGAATTATAAAATACATTACAAAATAGAAATCTACAAAGCATTAAACAACCAAATACACAACTTATTTAACATTAAGAAGAATTAGTGATTCTTTGTAGGGTCCAATGAAGAACGATCCACCATTACCTACGATACCGACATTATGAAATTGTTGTGACGGATGGTCGTAAACTTGTAACGTGTAAAGCATTTCATGGCCGCTATCAACTTCAACTATTGGATCATCGTCCATTGTAAATCCAAGTAATTTTGCAATATTTTGGAAGGGAATGACAAATAGCACTCTCTAGGATGTTACAATATCAGCTTCGACTTCTAACAACCATGCACAAATATATCGGTTCTCATATTCGTCAATGTGATTTCCTGAAATCACAAGAGAGTTTCCTAGCTTGGAAATATAGAATGGAACTGGAAGGTCATTTTTTAACTGAGTTGGTATGTCTAAAACATGAAATCGGTGGTTAATCAAATCGAAAGAAACAAGCATATATAGTTTGTAAGAAGAACCATCATCATTTAAAAACGATTTACAACAACCCCAGAACTGCTACTCCCCATGATCGTTTTATTCTTATGCCGATACGGGCAAACGGTAATTTCCAAGAATAATCCATGTATCCGAGTTCAAAGTATGCATTAACACATGCCACGGACCGTCTCCGTAAAACGACATAGAAATATTAAGTATTGTTGGGTCTAACGTGTCAGGGCGGATATCGAAACCCCAAACTATTTTTTCAATTGCTGACCTATTGGCCATGTAAGGGACTTCAATTCCTAAAAGTTTTCTTATAGATGGGTTCCAAAGAATTGCCCCAACATGACAACCAAACAAAAAACACCATACCCTCTTAGAAGTAGTAATTGGTGTTAGATATGTTTGTGGAAAATTTGTATTTACCAAACTAAAAGACATTTATCCATCTACAGAACACATAAACCGTTCGTTACCCACATTATACTTTAAACTAAAACTACACATTGCACACTCAAAGAATGCATTGGTGATAACCCTAATTTGCTATTCATATCTGATAGGCATGCTGCTATAGCTTTGGCAGTACAAAATGAATTCCCTTTAGCCTTTCATGTTGTATGTTGTCGTCATGTTATGATGAACCTATCGTTGAAAAACAAAAAAAGAAAAGGTTTATTTTGGAAAATATGCAAGACATATACACGAGATGATTTTGCAACCAACATGAACAGACTACAAATTGTTCAGCCTGATGCATACCAAAAGCTTTGGGAAGCTGGTCCTCAAAGATGGTCAAGAGCGCATTTCCCTCTAGTTCGTTACAATTATATGACATCAAATAATGTGGAGTCTATCCCATTTTGGCCAAGACAAGTATTATAACAATCTAAAAAATAAAAACATTAAATAAAAAAGTGAATAAAATCATTTTAAACACCATATAGAACATGAAAATACTTTTAATCTTAAAATAAAAAAGACTAATACAGTTATAACATGATATGCAAAAAATAATAACATGAACGACAAAACCTAAAATATTATTCCCATGTTTTGTTCATTAACAAGCATTAGTGATTCTTTGTATTGGCCAATGAAAAATGAACCCTGTTTGCTGTCGACCCAACTGTTTTGAAAAACTTTGATGCTTGGAATGACACTTGTAGTGACTGATGCCATTAGTTTGAAAGTATCGCATCTTCAACTATGGTTTTTGCTTATCTTTACTGAATCCAATTAATTTGAGTCTTCTCTGCTGGGGGGTTTTATCGGAATGATGAATAGTTGTGCTGTACAATTGAAACTTCACCATCAATCAACTTCTAGCTACCCATGCATAAATAATACAGAAGTTTACCAAATTAAAACTGCCAGATATTTAAAATAGATCTCAAGCTGGAAATAATGTATGGAGCTAAAAATTCCCCGACGAGCATCTGTTTAGGAATGTTTTATAAACCTCAAATGGTGAGTTATCAAATCAAATGGAAAAACTAACGCTGTAAATTTTGTATGAGAATGCCATCCATCACTATAAAACTTCTCTGAACCAACCCAAATTTTTTTACCACCAACAACTGCTTGACCTGACCGTTTAATTCTTATAGATTCACTGGTTGGCGTGGGGGGGGGGGAAATTAAGAAGTATAGTGGCAATAGTAACTCTCACAGTTTATAACCAAGTTTCTCGAGCTTTAAGTAAACACTGACAACATACCATGGACCTTGACCATAAAGGGATAATTATCTTCAAAAGTGTTTGGGGTCCTAGAATGACAGATGGACACCAAAACCAAATAACATTTTGGGTGAGTCAGGTTCAAAGGTGTAATTGGGGACTAATATACGGACCGATTTTTTAAGTGATGGGTTCCAAATAAATAGCATTGAGTTTTCCCCATATGAAAAACACCATACACCTTCAGATGTAGCAACTGGTTTAAGAGAGAAAAAAATTTAAATTAGAAACTACATGTGACAGTGCTAAATTATCATCTAACAAAGAAAAAAAAAAAAAAAAAAAAAGAAAAGCAAAAAAAAAAAAAAAAAAAAAAAAAAAAAGAAAATAAAAAAAAAAAAAGAAAAAAAAAAAAAAGAGACATATAATACCTCAAGATTTTGCTTAAAGGTTAAATATAAACAACAATTATTGCTCTCATGACAACCGTATTTACAAATAAAGTCGGAACAATCTATGGAATACTTCCACGACTTTGACACAGTACGAAATTGAAGTAAAGATTTCACTGGAAGTCTATTCATGATAGCCAATTGAAGATCAAATGGTAGTTGTTCCTGACAATAGTTTAAAAAATTAATTGTTTTAAGGCTCCAGATGCATTTTTACAGGGTTATATATACAAACAAATAACATAGTATACATCATGATCACTATTAACTTTACCGTCATAGAGAAATAATTTGAAAATAATTTTGAATTTATATATACTGTTAAAAAACATTGACTAGACAATTCTATGACATGGACCAAATCACTTTTAAATTATAACGATCTACTAAATTATTATGACATTATACAAACATTGACTAGACAATTCTATGACATGGACTAGATCACTTTTAAATTATAGCGATCTACTAAATTATTATGACATTATACAAACATTGACTAGATAATTCTCTGACATGGACCAGATCACTTTTAAATTATAGCGATCTACTAAATTATTATGACATTATACAAACATTGACTAGACAATTCTATGACATGGACTAGATCACTTCATCATTGTAGCGATCTACTAAATTATTATGACATTATACAAACATTGACTAGACAATTCTATGACATGGACTAGATCACTTCATCATTGTAGCGATCTACTAAATTATTATGACATTTATTTTACTATATATATATATATATTCAAACCAACATGAGGTGATAACATCATAAACTGAATCACAATCATAAATATGGCGTCAAATATAGGAACCTTCAAGTGCTTAATTCATTATAATGAAACACAACGAGGTGCCCTAATGTCAGAAGATTTGACGTACTCAATGTTACATGAAATGATGATGAAGAAATTTAATTTGGAAGCAAATTCTCAAATAAATTTATCGTTTAAGCTCTCGTCATTTGACTATACTGTTGATATCACAGACGACGCTGAGGTACAATTTTTTGTTGAATGTGCTTGTAATTCAAAAGATGAATTTGCACATTTGTTTGTTTCTGAACGACAAAACAATCAAAAAATAAGTTCTTTAATTTTTTTGAATCAACAAGTTTTGAAAACAACGGCCTATCTAATCAAGACATAAACTCATCTCATTTGAATAATAATTTTAACAATACGTCTTTTTTCAACAATGGTCTATCTTTTGATTTAGGACAAAATGATTTTCAAATGAATGAATCCATCTATAAAAATGAGCCTTATCACACAAATCCAGAATCCTCATTTGCCTTCAGATCAAACGAAGCATACGTAGATGAAAATAATGATTCTGATGATGGGGTAGATGAAAACCCCCATAACAACTTTCATAAATGGAACAACTTCATGTCATTTAAGCCTGAAATTCCAGATACACCAGTTTACAAGTCAAAACCTATCATTTCAAAACAGTATAGTCAACAATCAGAAGTTAAAAAGGGTAATATTTTTGACAATAAAGAAGCTTTAGTGTTGGCTGTTAGGTTGAAAGCTTTAAACGATAGGTTCCAATTTTTAGTAGATAGGTCAGGCCCGGGTAGGTGTGAGTTAAAATGCTATCAGTTTAACCAATGTGATTGGAAGCTTCGGGCTAGACTATGGAATAATACAGGTCAATATTACATTACACATCTTGATGATATTCACACGTGTCCTAAAACTCAAACATATCCTAACCATCGAAACGCAAACAAAAAAGTAATTGCTCACCTTCTCACTCCAAAATTACAAGATAGGTCGCGGGTTTTAAGAGGGAAAGATATACAAAAAGATATTTTGGAAGAATATAAAATACATATATCTTACCAACAAGCATGGAGAGGGAAGGACTACGGTATACAACAGATAAGGGGTTCACCGTACAAAGCATTTGAAATGCTCCCGTATTATTGTTATAACCTAGAAAAAAACGAAGGGACAGTAACACGTATCAAAACAGACGAAAAAAGAGTTTTCGAGATGTTATTCATTGCCATTGGTGCTTCGGTAAGTGATGCTAACATATTCTCAATAATATAATTATACTACATCACAAAAGTATGTTTATAATGTTTTATTTCAGATTCGTACGTTCCTCAATTATCTACGCCCTGTGCTTATGATCGATGCTGCGCATTTAAAGGGTCTATACAAGGGAACAAATCTGGTGGTTGTGGCCATGGATGGAAACAATCAGATTGTGCTAATTGCATTTGGTATATGCAAAGGGGAAACAGGTCCATGTTGGTCATGGTGGATGTCCGTACTCAAAGAATGCATTGGTGATAACCCCAATTTGCTATTCATTTCTGATAGGCATGTTGCTATAGCTTTGGCAGTAGAAAATGAATTCCATTTAGCCTTCCATACTGTATGTTTTCGTCATCTTATGATGAACCTATCATTGAAAAACAAAAAAAGAAAAGATTTATTCTGGAAAATATGCAAGGCATATACACGAGAAGACTTTGCAACCAACATGAACATACTACAAACTGTTCAGCCTGATGCATACAAAAAGCTTTGTGATGCTCGTCCTCAAAGATGGTCAAGAGCGCATTGCCCACTAGTTCGTTACAATTATATGACATCGAATAGTGTGGAGTCTGTCAATGCTTGTAGTGTAATATATAGAAAAGAGCCCGTGTTAAAGTTAGCGGAGACGTATCGTGCGATGGTGCAACAATGGTACTATCAACGTCGACAACTGGCTGGTATTATTCTATCTCTACACATAAGTGCACAACTATTTTCTTTTAATAACAATTGCTATATTGATTCTTGTTTATGAATTATTTTAGCAAACATGACATACGAAATAACTGACTGGGCAGCACACAAAGTGGCAAAAAAGCATGAAAAGCGCGAAATGGGTTGTTAAAGGTGTTAACGAATATCAATATGAAGTTTCAGACGGTCAGTATATTCGTGAAGTCAACTTACAAACAGGCACTTGTGAATGTCGTAAATGGCAGCTTTCAGGGCTTCCGTGTGGTCACGTAATATCTGTAACACGGTTTTTGGGTTTGACGGATTGTGTCCAATATGTATCAGATTGGTTTAAAAAACCAAAATATCAAGGCACTTATTCGGAATCAATTCATTTCCTTGGAAATATGCAACAATGGGAATTTCCGCAGAATATTCAGAAAGCTATTCCTCTTCGCATGGACAACCCACAACCCGGTCGTCCTAAAAATACAAATCGTATAAAATCTCAAGGAGAGGAGCCAAGAGTAATTCATTAGACACAGACGTGATCAATGCAATAAACCCTTTGTCGTTGAACCGCATGTAAACATACGTACACAAAATGATCAAGAAATTCCTCGAAACAACCAACCATCATTCTACGACCCAAATCAACACTATGACAACACTTTCCATACTTTTAACCAATACACATCTGAACACTACGGTGATACCACATACCCATCACAACAATACAGTGAAACCCCATACTCATCACAACCTTACGACCAACATTTCACAAACACATCTCAGGCATATGATAGACATCACACAGAATCATCTCAAATGTATGAACAATACAATTCTCAGCAATATGATGCGCAACATCTAGATGATCTAAACATGAATGGTTCAAATAGTTGGTTTAACTTGTTTGGGTTTTAAAGAATTGTATGTTTTTATGATTTCTGTTGGTTTGTTGTTAAATTATAATGTATGATTTTAATGATGTAATATATTTCATTGTAAATTAAACTTATTAGGTTATTACAATCAACACTACATTAATAATTGAACATTGTAGATGTAAATACTGTAAAATCACACATATATAGGTAACCACAATAAATACAAACATGATTATGACAAATTAATGACTTGACAAGTCACAGACACTGTGTTGATTTAACAAGTCCCTGACACTATCTTGATCACTATGTATTTACGCGATTTATGATATGGATATGACAAATCAATGACATATTGGACAACTCAATCACTAAATATATACATTGAGTTGACAAGTCACTAACACTTGGTTCATCACTTAGTATTTTACGCGATATATTGTCATGCATGAAAAACAGTAAACATTATATAAACCACATACTTTGTGGTTCAACTTGAACAAAAACATTAAACTTTTCTTTAATTCATTATAAATTTCAAACAATGACATTTAAGGTCCTACTACACCATTATGGAAGGTTCACTAGTCCGCTTGGAAGAGAATTTGTTGGTGAGATGGTTGCTACAATAGATCCGGTAGAGTTGGACACATTTTCGACAGATCAAGTTAAATTAATATTAACAAACTGTTTATGTTACGATAAAAACTCCTCAACGTTTCTTTATATAAAGAAACCTAATTGTAGTTTTGATTCAGGTCTTGTACCATTGGCTGATGCAATACAAGAGCGGGACATGATACTCATGTATACGCATCATAACCGACTATATGTGTACGTTTCTCGGGTGGAGCTATCCCCACTGGTCGTCGCAGAGCAGCACAAAGATGAGAAAAACAAAACGGAGAATCAAGGAAAATCTTCTTGTTCAAAAAGGTTATTTGACTAGTTGCTAAGAAATAATTTTTTATAATTGTTTTAGTGTGTAACAATAATAAAATGATATATTCTGACAAGAAAGACTTATCAACTTTTGGATGTCCAACTAATATATATAGACATGTATACAACTACATATTTTCAACATTTTTTTTTCAATTAACACTTCTTACTTTCCAAAAATGTCGACGTCATCAAATATCGGAGAATTTAAACTCAACCCCCTAACATACCAAGATGGTTCAGTACTGAATATTCACGTTTTTTAAATGGATTTTGAAGATATGGTTAGCTATCTAAAAGGGAAAATACCAAGACCATTCACTACTCTTTATTACATGTTGCCACCATACTACACGTTATCAGGTATGAAACAAATTAAGAATGATTATCATACTAATGTTATGTATGACATTGCAAAAGTTGTTGGGAAGCTCCAGATTTTCGTTTCTCATACTCAAATAGATTTAAGCACGGTGTTGATTCCAAACGATGGTTCTTTGGAAGAATCATTTGCAGGTGTCATTTCTAAAGAAACTAAAATAAAACTAGAAGAATCACTCAGCTATCTACATCAAATGCACAAAAGAAAGAAAAAAAATTCGATTACTATGAATTACTTGGTGAACTAGGTTTTATTAATAAAACAAAACATGCTACACCCTACACGCAAACCGTTTTCAATTTTGTGGTTCATAATAATGGTAAATTGGTGCTCGATGACACAAATAACACGATGTACGTCAACGGTGGAACATTCAACATCAACATTCCAAGATTGAAACTAGAAGATCTGAAACAATATTTGATTAATATTTTGGGTACAAAGATTCATGCTCTTTATTATAAAATACCCCACAATGGATTTTCAATAACCGTTAAACTTAGAAACAACTATGATATGCATGTCATGTTTGATATATCTTCAGCGCAGTACAAATTGGAAATTTACGTTGACCACATCGGTGTCAATTTTGTTATATCCAAATATATTTTCCCAAATGCTAGCTTGGCAGAAATGATGAACCATGTCATAACTGACTACTCAAGTGAAAATGAAGACATTATAAGGCAGGTAACACAAAATGATTACACTTTCGATCAAATGGTTGAATGGGCGGAACAAGAACACTTTGAAGACGAGGAAACCAATGTATCATGTCCAAAGATAGATCTAAGCTCGGTGCAGATTCCCAACAACAGCTCTATGGAAGAACCAAAGCTAGATCTAAGCTATCTATATCAAATGCAAAAATGAACAAATAAAAAGAAGTTCAACGTAAACATTTGAAGAATCATATGTACTAATATTCATGTAACTCAATATGTATTAACAAAGTCTGTTCAATGTACACATTTTGTTCCTTTTTTCTATCAATTGAATAATTAAGTACGGATCTTAATAAAACAAGTCAATGACAGTTGATAAATACCAATCCATGAAAAAGACTGACCATACTATTTCAGTCTATTGATAAAGACTGACCATACTATTTCCCCTATATCAACTATCCTATCATCTACATTAGACTTTTGTCTCTCACACACACACTTCTTCTCTCCACTTACAAACTATATGGCTTATTTGGCAAATGAAGCACATCAATCAATTGTTTCAAAACTACAAAGGGAGATTCAAGCTGAGGAACAATTGCACAATCCAGTTGTTTGTGCAACTTAACTCGTTATTCAAAGGAAATGCGTATCCATGAGGTACAAATAACAATGTTGCAAAGTATGCCTACAACTAGCCTTAATAGCTACGGATTGCATGCTCTACTAATGAGACTTGAAGCGGATATCCGTACAACAAACAACATACTCAGAACAAGACAACAATTGTTGAGGAGCATTTCTGCGAAGCAAAACTTCATTAACAGCTACATGGCATTATGGACTATATAATGATGTTGCTGAAGACCATAAGGCCAACCATGTGTGTTTTGTTTTTTTCAATTATGTTAAATAAGGTTGCCAATCTACTAGATTCTATGTGGTTTATTTACTTTGTATTCATTTTTTCAAAGGAAATGTTGAGTAAAGTGATTGTTATTCATTCTGCATCAAATAAAACTACTCAATGACAATGTTATTTATCAATGAACATTTAACAATATTCATGACATGATTTGACAACGCACATGTTTTTTACTGCAACAGATAAGACAACTCACTGACAATGCTGTCTATCACTTAAAATTACACGCGATTTAGGACATGATTTGACAACACACATGTTTTTACTGCAACAGATAAGATAACTCACTGACAATACTGTCTATCACTTAAAATTACGCGCGATTTACGACATGATTTGACAACACACATGTTTTTACTACAATAAATATGACAACTCACTGACAATGCGGTCTATCACTTAATATTACACGTGATTTAGGAAAATATCTGACAATTTGGCAGTTTTTTTTAGATTCAGTAACTATTGGGTAGAAATGTAATCAAATATTTGCTTATATATACACACACAAATTGGGGACTCTTACTAACAACCAAATTTATCATTCAAACAACTGATTAATTGTATCTTCTCATTATCATGGCTAGTAACCCAGAACAAGTTATGTTAATTGTCCTTACGAAACTACAAGAAGCACTTGATGAAGAAGCCATTTTGAAGGAACAAATTTTAGCCTTGATGCATCGCTTTGCTGATAGGTTTAACAATCTAAGGGTAGAAATTAAACAATCTGAATGGATTGCACGATCACTCACCACGATATCGACTATGGTAAGTACGCCCTAGGATGCATGACAGGGGCGGACATAAAAAAGTGTGTATACTTGAAAAGCGTCAGGGATGAGCTGCTAAAGAGCATGGAAGAAAAGCGACAATTGATGACAAACTACAAAGACATGTAAACGCATTATTGCTTAACACTAGTTTGCTAACCATGTATGTCGTTGTTTGTTGTTGTTTTTATGTTTTCATAAAAATAAATAAGGTTGGCCTTGTACTCTACTAGATATCTGGTGGTTCTCATGTTGTAATGCTTTTAATGACTACTTTAAATTTTAATCTTTCAATTACAACTTTTATAATTGCTAAAATATTGCTATAAAATTGTACCAAATCAAAAATAATTATTTTTTTTAAAAATGCCGAAGTTAAACACTTTGCAGCATCACATCTTATACATATTAAGAATATTTTTAATAAATTTTAATTCACAGTGTAGAGATAATCAACAAATACACAGATGAGCAAATACAAAAAATTAAAAACAATGTATCGGTATGCACAAACATGCGGAAAGATAGACGGAATAATGTTTTTTCCAAAACAAAACCCCTAAAAAAATTTCAAAATAAACCCAACTGACACACTTTGCAACATCATATCTTATGCATACTAAAAGTATTTTTTTAAAAATTTACGTCACTATGTAGAGCTCATCAAAGACAACACAATTGACGAAAAAATAAATTTATTTAAAGTGATCGGTATGCACAAACATGCGGAAAGATAGACGGAATAATGTTTTTTCCAAAACACAAAACCCTAAAAAAATTTCAAAATAAACCCAACTGACACACTTTGCAACATCATATCTTATGCATACTAAAACTATTTTTTTAAAAATTTACGTCACTATGTAGAGCTCATCAAAGACAACACAACTGACAAAAAAAATAATTTTTTTAAAGCGATCGGTATAAAAAAACATGCGCAAAGATAGACACAATAAAGATTTGGCAAAAAAAACCCTACAAAACAATAAAACCCTAAAAGAGCTTCCCATGCATGTTTATTTTTTTTTACAAAATCGCTATTACTAGGGCGCGATCATCCTACGTGGATTTTTTTATACCTTCAAATTCAGCCAGAGGCCGACACGTGTCCATTTGGTAAATCGCTACCCATATGGCGCGATTTAGAGGGTTATTTTCGAAAAAAAATGATCTGGGTCACTGCGGGATATCACGAATCCCAACGGGCCATATATGTAATTTTTGCCATTTTTTTGCTTGAAACCTTGGACTATTGACCTCACTGTTAATGAACACCTGCTCCACCGTTGACCTAAATCCAACATAGCATATTTGAAACCTCAAATCGCCATTCAGATGTGAGGTGGTCTTCTTTAACATGATAAACATGCTAAAACCATGATTTAGTCAATCCAATCTTAGCCGTTGGATCATCATGTGATAAAACCATTAAAATTTCTAATCCGCGTCTATGAATTCCAAGAACATCCAAGACATGAAATCCAAAAGTATTAAACTCAAAACCATGAACTCTAAAAAATGAAACGCATATGCAAATGGCTTCAATAAAGAAAATACTTTCAAAGTAACCATGATCTATAAACCATAGAACTCGTCATCGATTGAACCGAAATCCACAATAGTCGAACTCAAAAGATTATATCTTTTTGATACAAGGTTGTGTAGTTGTGGTTCGATTTACAAAGAAACAACATCAAATCAAAACAAATCGATACCTATCTGCATACCTTAAATTTTCACTCATGTTTAACTTTGATTTTGTTTTTGATTCGGGCTTTGAATATAAGTTTAGGTTGATGATGAAAAAAGTGAGCTTACATAAAAGATTTGACAAAGATTTTTTGGATAAATATATGAAGTGATTGTTGATTTGGGCGAGTGGGTGTGGTTGTCTGAGTGTCTTTGAGTGGTGGTGGGATGATAGCAAGTGGTGGTGTCGGGTGGATCTTGATGTGAAAACATATGTATGAAAGAACAGAGAGAGGAGAGAAAGTGAAATGGTATAAGTATTTGATTGGTGATGGACCAATAGTGAAACATACTTTTAATGCAAAATTACCATAATACCCATCACTAACGAAGCTACTTAATGACCATTCATCCCTTGGGACCAAACACACACCAAACTGACAGCTTTTGGGACCATTTTCATTGATTTTCAAAACGGGGGACTGAATCCGCAAACGAGGTGGAGTTTGGGGACCAACAGTGTAATTTACCCTATTTATAATGAACCTTTTTACTTGACATGTTAGTTAGTTTAGTTGAGACTCTCTGTTAGAAGTCCCAAGATAGGTTAATCAGTTTCAACAATATTATGTTGGAATATATCCAAATATAAATTAAATATGTCCGGGAATTTATTCGAGCCTAAGGGGATGCACACGTTAATATGTAGAACAACGTTTGAATGTATTAATGTAATATATTAATTAGTGTTTAACAAATGATCGTTAAATGTTTAACGAGAAATAAATATTAGTCGTTAAAAGGTTTAAAGGGCTAATGTGCAAAAACCGAATAAAGGAAGGGTTCGGTTTGCCCCTCTTTCTTTATAGTCGGCCGAACCCCACTCCTTATAGAAGTGGGAGACTTTGCTTGCATGCCAAGTTAAAAGGAGTATATAAGGAGGTCTTAGGGTGATTGAGAGCTCATAACTTGAAATCACTAATCCCTAAAAAACCCTAAATCTCTCTCTTTGTTCTCCTTGTGTTTGACCGAGCTCCAAAACCCAAAGGGGTTTTCGGTTTTCCTTCTTTGTTCGTGCGATCAAACCGAACACCCTTAAGGGTTTCTGTTTTATGGTTTAACACCACATAAGTGAAGGTTTGATTCGTGTGTTGATTGATTCAAAGACGAAGTGATCGTTTGGTTAAAACACTACTAGTACTAGCATACACGTTGTTTGCTAAGAACGTATTGTGTGTGTAAACTTAGAGGGATTATTCTTTTGATCCTTGGTGGTTTAGCGTGGTGTTATACACACGCGTATATTGAAGACGGTGGTTTTCGTTAATTGCTAAAAGGTACACATCTTCAATCCCTTGTTAATTATAAAGTTCTATACGTGGTTGATCTTTCCGCTGCGTACTCATGATATGTTTAATGGTTAAATAGATCTAAAATCCCAACAGTTTGTTCGTAGGCCTCCGGTTCAAACAGCGGGACAGTGTTAGATGACTAAAATGGACCAAACCTAATTGTGGGTTTGGGACCAATAGGTATAGGATTTACATTGCTTGTTCATTAAGCTATATGAGACAATCTTTCTTATGTAGTCACACAAACACATTAAATAACATATTGTTTTGCTATTTTACAATACCAACCTGATGGATTCCACTTTCATGAGCA